>PVJH01007730.1:0-90629 GCA_004026705.1 Nesogale talazaci
AGTCTCTTTTCACTAAAGCAGGAAGTAGAAAGATGTCTTGTAGGATTTAGTAATGCTCATTGACCCAGCTGTCTCTGGGGCCTTTGATCCTAGTCTCCAGGCCCAAGGCATTCGGTTCTGGCTAAGTTTTTAGAACATTCTCTTCTGTATCCTCTATAGGGGCTATCTGTAGTATATGCAAAGGCCTATGTAGAAATGTCCTCTGTCAAGTCCATATGTACTTCTGGCTATAGTCCCATTTTCCTCCCCTCATTTTTGCTATTACTATTCTTGTAAGAATATGTAGATAGCAGTATTTGTCTTTGTTGCCTTTTGCTCTTACACAACTCCCAGTTTCTTACTTGGCCTTAATGTTGCCTTTCCTTTCACCCAAGTGAATACACACCCACTTTCTAGTTAGTGGCTTTCCTTCCTGATAGTTTCTTTCTAAATGTAAATCTTTTTCTTTTTTTTTCAAGCACTGGTCTCATAGAATATCTTTCCTTTTGTGAATGACTCGTTTCGCTCACCATAATGTCCTCCAGGCTCATCTATGTTACGAGGTGTTTGGGGGAGTCTTCACTGTTCTTTAAAGTTGTATAGTATTCCATTGTGTGCATCTTCCATTGTCCATTTATTCACTCAATGCATGATGGGCACTTAAATTGTTTCCATCTTGTTGCTATTGTGAATCGTGCTGTCATGAACATGAGTGTGCATATGTTTGTGTGTCATGGCTCAAGCTGACTCTTCTGATAATATAGCTCTCTCCAAGCGAGTTTAAATGCAGAGTGCTTTGCAGAGCATTATACCTTGAAGACACAGTTGTAGTTAACCCAGCTTTACTCCAAAAGTAAGTGGCAGGAGACACACGTGACAGAGGCTGATGGTTCTCTACATACTTGGTGCTGCTGCCTGGTAACTTAGACTTGCTCTCTAGGTTCACAGTTCAAGGCACAGGGCCTACGGAACTGAATGAGATCCAGAGAAGCAACTTTTGTTCCCCAAGCAGATTCCTTGAAGTTTTACTATCTTCCCCTCTGTGAAATATGAATGTTAAAAACTGAGCCTTCCTTTTCAAGGAGGACATCCACACTGCCCTAAAACCCAAGAGTAACAGGGGAAGCCTAAATAAAACGATGCTGTTCATTCAGAGAGCAGAGAATCCCTGTGTGATAACCATCAGGTTGAAATTAAATGAAGATGAAGGACTTCTCTGCAGACCAGGCAGCAGATGTTATTTTCTTGATGACCAACTGGATATGGACACCCAAAAATGAGGATTTCCAAGGACGATATCACTTAAACAGGGCAGGTATTTCATCCTAGCATGGTAGCGTGGCATGGTTTTCACTAAGTTGGAAGGTCCATTCTGGTGTCGCCAGGACTCAAAGTAAAGTTTGGGTGCCTTGAAGTCGCAAAGTAAAAATATTAAAGGTTACTCTGGGCCACCGGGTAAAGCACTCGCTGCCACCTGCAGGGGTTCATTCAAGTACTTATTCAAATGTTTGCAAGTTCTTACAAGGTGCCAGTTTTTTTGCTACATGCTGGAAGCACCAAGGTGCACAATACTTGACGTGAGGCCTGCCCTCATCTATAGTTCTAACTTTAACAAGGGCTATGACTAGAAAATCTCCATTATATGCTATGAGCTTGTGGTTAGGGAAAGAAGGCTTAACTTGAGATCTGCAGGCTAAGGAGGCAGCCAGGAAGCTGAGCACTGAAAGTTTTTGTAGGTTGTTAGAGATTTTGATCTGTCTTAGAAATCAGCTGGAAAACGACTGCAGGTTTCTAAGGAGCTTTGGGGTTTTTAAGTGATCCCTTCCCATACTCTTGGAGCAAAAACTGCAGATGCCCCGGAGAGGATCCATAGACACTCTGGAGGAAGCTCTCACCTCAGTTCCCGCAGAGAGGGGGCTGTAGCTCTGATCAGGGAATCGCGGCGCTGCTTTTTGAAGTGAATTTTATACTGAGCCCTTGTCCTTCGGTCTCCATCTTCTTTCCCTTCCTCGTCTTCTTTTAAAAGCCTTGTTTACAAGGACACCCAGCCTTTACAACTGGGAGGTCACAACCTCCCAAACACAAATCACTAAGTGTTTTAAATGCCTTGGCCTTCATTCTTCCTGATTTCAAACAGATGATCTCTACAAGCATCCAAGCAATCAATGAGGTCATTTCAGGCTAATGTGTTTTCCTTGAGCGGTAATTTATTGCTCTGAATAAAATAATTGAAAAAGTACACCACAGGATGAGATTTTTGCAAGAACTTCAATGTAAGGTGGCTCAACCTTTTCGAAAGATTCATTTAGGAAAACAACACATTTTGCATTGTAATCAGATATGTATTGTTCCTGTTTGCTGTGGACACTAACGACTGGCAGTGCACTGGAAAAAATAGACAGTCTTTGCTCTCACAGAGTTTTTATTCTAGAAGGGAAGTAATTGGAATAGAATGCAATAAGTACAGGAGACTAAGGAGACATGATGACTAAATATAATACGATAGTGAAATCTGGACAAAGTTTATAGTTAATATTTGTGTGCCTCTATTAAAAGCTTCGTTTTGACAAATATACCCTGATTATGCCAGTTATTAATATTAGAGGTAGCTGGGTGAAGGCAATATGGGTACTCTTTGTACTATCTTTGCAACTCATCTGTAAATCTAGAACTATTCCAAAACTAAAAGTTTCCTTAAAAGGAGATTAAGAGTTGAGAGTCCCACTCAGGTGCACTTAACCTAGTCTGAAGGTCAAAGAAGACGTTTAGGGGAATTGATGTTTAAGTTGAAAACTGAAGAGCAAATCAAAGTTAAGTAGGCCCCCAGAATACGTTACTTCAGAGGACAGCACTGAAACTGCAGCTCAGGGAGAGGGATGGGTCTGACAAGAACACACAGGAGCAAATGAAGGGGGAGGAAGAGAGAGTGGAGTGAATCCTGGTCCACCAATCCTTAAGGATGACATTCCTGCTCAGAAGAGCTAATGCACAATGAGGACCATATGACCAGCTCCACTATGAGACCTAATGTTCCTTGCTGACCCATGGGCCTATGGGACAAAACACTGGAGACCCAGTATCAGGATTGCACCTGGCCCCACCACACCGAGGCAAAACACTAAGGGCTTACAACAGAACGGCAAGAGGAGCAGGGCAAAGAATCCTGAGAAAGTATCAAAAATAGACTTTGAGGCTGAGCCCTGGTGGCGTAGTGGTTGAGTGTGGGACTGTGGCCCACAGGGTTGGCGGTTCATATCCATCAGCAGCTCTCCAGGAGCAAGGCCAGGCCTCCTATTCCCACCAGTGGGCAGTGATAATCACAAAAAACAAACAAACAAAAAATAGACTTTGGGGTCAGGCTGTGGCACCCCCATCAGACTAGACTGGAGGACACTCCTAGTGGTCAACAAATAGACCTTGAACTATTCACAGGTTTTTCTTTTTTACTATTTTTTTCTGGACATTGTTTTTTGCTGTTGTTGTAGTTTTGTTTTCTTTTGTTGCTTCATCTTACTATGTTTTTTTTTTGTGCAAATTATTATCTCTCAGGTCTATCTAGATAAGGTAGGTTGGATGAACAGTCTGGAGGTGAAAACAACAGGACCAATGGTTCCAGGGGAACATGAGAGAGAGGAAGGTGGGAGAAAAGAGGTGGTGTTGACTAACCCAGGGACAAGGAAACAACAAGTGATCCAAAATCAGTGACAAGGAGGCTGAGAGAGGCCTGGTAGGGATTGATCAAGGGTAATGTAACCGAGAGAAATCATTGAAACCCAAATGAAGGCTGAGCATGATAGTGGGACAAGAGGAACATAAAAGGAAATAGGAGGTAAAGGGGTATTTATAGAGGTCTAAATACAGGCATGTACATAGGTATATATATTTATATATAATGGTGGGGAAATAGATCTATGTACCTATACTTATAGGGTTAGTATTAAGGCATTAGATGGACATTGGACCTCCACTTAAGTACTTCCTCAATGAAAGAACACTTTGTTTTACTAAATTGACTTTCTATGATGTTCACCTTCCCATTATGATCATTGAAAATAAAGCGTGTGCATAAGCAAATATGGTGAAGAAAGCTGATAGTTCCCAGCTATAAAAAGATATAGCATCTGGGGTCTTAAAGGCTTGAAAGTGAACAAGTGGCCATCTGCTCAGCAGCAACAAAGTTCACACGGAAGAAGCACCCCAGTCTGTGTGACCACCAGGTGTCAAAGAGATCAGGTATTAGGCATCAAAGAACTAAAAATTATGTCATTTTAAATGAGGGAGAGTACAGAATGGGGACCCAAAGCCCATCTGCAGGTAACAGGACATCCCCTTACAGAAAGGTAGTGGGGAGAAGATAAGCTAGTCAGGTACAGTGTAGCAATGATGAAACATACATCTTTCCTCTAGTTCGTCAATACTTCCTCCACTCACTATCATGATCCTGATTTTACCACAAATCAGGCTAGACCAGAGGATGCACGCTGGTACAGATAGAAACCAGAAACACAGAATCCAGGACAGATGATCCCTTCAGGACCAGTGATGAGAGTGGCGATGCTATAAGGGTGGAGGCAAAGTGGGGTAGAAAGGGGAAACTGATCACAAGGATCTACATATAGCCTCCTCCCTGGGGTACGGACAACAGGAAAGTGGATGAATGGAGAAATCAGACAGTGTAAAATATGACAAAATAATAATAATTTATAAATTATCAAGGGTTCATGAGGGAGGGGAGAGATAGGAGGGAGGGATAAAGCATTGATACCAATGGCTTAAGTAGAGTCAAATGTTTTGAGAATGATGAAGGCCACAAATGTACAAATGTGCTTGACATACAATGGATGGTATATATGAATTGTGATGAGTTGTATGAGCATCCAATAAAATGATTTTTTAAAAACCAAGTAGGTGTATAAGGAAACTGTGTTAGTCTGGGCACATTAGAGAAACAAATGCACAGAAACTCATGTATGAGAGAGAATTTTAGATAAAGGGCAAGTGTACGTCAAAGTATCCCAACCCATTGTGACCCGAGCCACAAGTCCACCATTAGCTCATATGTCTGACTCTGATCTATAAAGTCAATGTCACAAAACACATGCGGTGACACTGATTTCAGGAGGAAAGCCAAATCACTGGGCATGCAAGCACCTTAGTGCTGTCAAGAGGTCTCCATTCGGCTGCTCCAGCCCCTAAGGTTGCATCAGGTTAGGTCCATGCGGCTTCTCCTTAGGGAGGTCTTGCAGAAAATGTGCTTTGCCAGCTGAAGCAGAGAACTAGCTAAGGCAGACGCACCCTGGTCTGACCATCAGAAAGCAAGAGACCCTAGAAGTAGAAAGGCGACGCTCACCACACCAGCCACCAGCCTACACATGTGTCTATAGGCCAGGTTACCACAATAAACTTTATCTCAGGGACATAGGAAGAGATGTTCAGGAAGAGTTCACAGAATGTTTAAAAGTCAAGGAGGAGGAGAATGCATGGCAAATTCTAGCAGTTGAATAGCACTCAGAACGGCAGCCCCTTAGAACAATTGAGGGCGTTGGCAGAGAGGTAGAGGTGGGAAATAAAGCTAGAATGAACAGACACTGTCAAACAGTTGCCTGTGGGTAGATTTCAACCCATAACCACTTATAGAAGAGAGAACTGACCCACAGTGTTTCTGAGACTCCTATAAATTTTGGTGGAAGTACATTTCTCCCAGAGAGTGGCTGGTAGGTTGTAAAGTCTTTGCTTACCTCGACAGCACTTAACCACTGAACCAACTGGCCTTCAAAACCATACAAGGATGTTGGACTTCTGAGAGAAAGTCCAGAGGAAAATGCCTAATAAGTAAATAAAATTAACACCCTTTGCTAATAATCAAAGAAATGGAAATTTAAATACTGGATATTATGTTTCCAGATGACAAAATAGTATGCAAACATTAAAAATAACATTTATTGACAAAGAATTAAATACTAGACAATAAAAAATGATATAAACCATATGGTTATATATTATTTACATAAAGATAGTACTATTTATATATATGCTATATGCACATACATTTATATTAGTAGATATGTCTGCATGGACATCTGTTGATAGATCTGGTTACATAATATGCAGGGTCCAGTGCACATGGCTTCTTGTTTAAAAATTATTAAGAATTTCACGATGGCAACAGCAGAGCATTAAAATAAGCCTGGAGCCTTTCTGAGTATGACTCAGTGACTGCACAAGTCACAGTCCTGAAGCTGGGCCATCTGTAGAAAAAAAGACAAAGGAAATAATCCCAAATGACAATAGTGATTGTCTTTGAGATTGTAGTTGTGTGTTTGTTTGTTTTTTTGAGACTGTAGTTTCTTTCTTTCTTTTTTTCTCTGGCATCACTGCCCTGGTGGGAATAGAAAGCTCAGCCTTGCTCCTGGAGAGCAGCTGCTGGATTTGAACTGTGAGCCCTATGGGCCGCAATCCTGTACATAACCACTAGGCCACCAGAGATTGTAGTTTTTATGACTTGTATTTCACATATTTTCAAAAATCTCAGCAATAGACATACTTATATTTTATAATCATGGAAAATATTGTATCTGTATTTTTTTAAAATCCAAGTTATACTGAAAACAGGACTACAGTGAATTATCTTATATTTTGCTTTGGGCTTCTTTTAAATATCCATTTTAGGCCACTGGGAATATCGTATACTCATTTTAAACTTTCAGTACTATTTTTAAGTCACCATAGAGAATAGAGCAGGATATAAAGATGAAGTCATCTCTTTGCGAAGCCAAGAAAAGCATGCCAAGTTGAACCACAACAACTTATGTCCATCTATTTCTTGTCTCATATGAAGTTATCTGTTTGGTTGGACATTGAACCCTTGCTTAAATGCTGAAAATATCTTCTCTCCCAGTCTTTTATTTACTTTCATATGATTAGCAGCCTGCACAGCCCAAAGAGAGGTTTGCAGGAGGCCTGTTACATCTTGAGTATTTAATACTCTAATGAAGGCTTAAATAATATATTTTTTGTTTTATTTTTGGAAATTTTGATAAGTAATACATTTTGTTTATTTATTACCTTTGAAATGAACTTGTATGTTATTAACAACTCCAAGTCCACTTCATTTTTACTTTCCCTCAGACCAATATTTAGATCTGAGGAGTAAGGAATCTGAAAGGGGTAGGGCTGAGCCCCAGTGGCATAGTGGTTGAGTGCGGGACTGCAGCCCACTGGCTTGATGGTTCAAATCCAGCAGTAGCTTTCCAGGGGCAAGGCTGGGCCTCCCACTCCCACCAGAGGGCAGTGATGCCTAAAAGAAAAAAAAAAGAATCTGAAAGGTAGTAGTATATTTTTTTAAAGGAGAAAGATTGTACCTGAAATTGTTCTTTAAAAAGTGTCATCAGAGCTTACGATACCACTGGATCCCCAAGACTTTCCACCCATTGGCCTGTGATCTCCCTGCATTCAGCATCATTGCATGTGTTTTGCAAGTCTGAAGAGGATTTATGATTTATAATAATGGACTTATGGACTTGACTGGGACCAGACTGGGATGTTTTTATAAGATTCAATTGCTGTTGTATATGAAGCTCTTTTATATACACACAAACGCACACACACACTCACGTCATCAGAAATCACATCACTAATCTGAAATGAGATCCCATTTATTCCAAGTTATTATTAGTTGATATTGAGTTAATTCCAATTATTTTTATCTCTCTATATCTATATAGATAGAAAGATATTCAACATAAGAAATAGACAGTTAACTAATCTATAAAGCAGTACAAATGGCTCGGTGCAACTCACTTGCATGAGACAGCTAGTACACTGGCAGTCCTTTGAGTGTTGAGGGCCGCCGAGTAGTCCTTTGTAGAGCAACTCAGCTATCCAATTCTAATTCTTTTATTATTATTATTACTATTTTTTTTTTTTTAGGCATCACTGCCCTCAGGTGGTGGGAGTAGGAGGCCCAGCCTTCGCTCCTGGGAGCCGGAATTGAACCTCCATCCCAGTGGGCCGCAGTCCCGCGCACAACCACTATGCCACCGGGGCTCAGCCCTCAATTCCAATTCTTAATGACCCCATTTCAGAGTGGTTTTTAACAGAGGTTTAAAAAACATATAGGGAAAGGAAGGAGTTGACAGGTAACAGATGAGATTTATTTGTTCCCCTTAAGATATCTGGGTGGTTAATTTGGATTGGTGACAGGAGGCTGAGTTCATAGGACAGAGACTAAAGAAAACAAGTCATGACCTCCAAGCACGGAGGCAATGTGACGTTAGCAGACTTCTTATATCTAAATTATAGAGAACAGATAGGCATGTGGTTACGAGGAAGAACAAGTTACCAGAACGTGTGAACTTGAAGACAAGACAGAGATCTAATTATTGAACTCCAACGTCAGAGATGGTCTGTCAGTGAGTACTCCTTTGTACATCAAGTATCTGAACAATGACATCAACTTTTCTAGAGTGCAAGATTTGTTTTAGAGATCAGGATAAGAGTTACTCTCCAGTTAATATTTATGGGAAGAGGAAGGATATTCAAATGGACTTCAACAAGTGCGTGGGGATATGGTAGTTAAATAATTGTCAATTAAAGGATTAAGCATGTAGGGGTGGGGTTTAGCCTATTGATCAGATCATAGCTAATGAGGCCTCTGTGTGGACAAGGTCTTCTCCTGAGAATTCTGGAAAATCCTGATTTTCCTCCTTGGAGGAGGGAGACACTTCTCTCACTGCCACTTCCTGGGAGATATTGCAGTTGACAAACCACACGGAACTACAGTAGTGCCCTAAGTTGGACCTACTCTGGACCTACTTTGATGCAACCGGACCTCTGAAGCCAGAGAAGCCATGTAGAGACCCCTGCCAGCACTGAGATGCTTACAGTGCCACTGAATCCAAAGACTTTTTATCCACTGGCCTGCGATCATCCTCCATTGAGCATACTGCATGTGTTGTGTGAGTATGAAGAGGACTTTGTAGATTGGTATTGGACATATAGGCTAGTATCAGACTTAAGAATTTGGACTGGACAGGGTTGGTATGCTTTCTCAATGTTCAATTCCTCTTGTATATGAAAGTCTTTCTTATACATATGAGTGTCTATGGATTTGTTTCTCTAGTCTACCCATACTAACACTGTGTGTGTGCACGTGTGTGTGAAATCCCGTTATCTTCCAATTGCATTTTCCCACAAATGATCCGAACTCCCTCTTGTAGAAGTTGGGAATCAGGCAGGTTCTGACCAATAGAAGGGAAGACTTTGACATACAAGTTGAATATAATTTGTTTTTATCAGCTCAAGCCCCAGAGCTGTACTGAAGTTCAAGGGGATGCTTGTAAAAGAAGAAAAGAAGCCACATCTGAAGCATCCAGGGCTGAAGGAATATCATGACCAAAAAATTAGGTTCAATTCTGGGACATATTTGATGAGAATAATTTGAAGAGATTTATATTCCTCTCTAAAATGTGCCTCTCTTTATGAAGTTGTTTTATGGATAAAGATGTGGTTTCAATTTAAAGCTGGAAACCTGGTACCACTTACTAACACATTAAAAATACAAGTCATTTCCATGTTTCCTAGGAACCAAGGAGTTTTCATGTTATACCTCAAGTAATTTAGATAATGCCGTGGGTTTAAAAAAATTCCTATGAAACCACCTATCACTTCAAGGTGACAGTTTTTTTTAAAGCATGCTCCTAAAACAATTACATTTTCTCTAGTCTCCTGTAGTCAGAAGAATTTTGATTCTAGGTAAATTTTCATGTAAATGTTCATCTATTACTAGTTTTCTCCTATCCTTCCCTTTTGAAAGCTATCACTCTCTCAGCCCATGGGTTTCTTCAAAGCTCGCCAATTATACAGACCTCCTTTCTCTGACTGGTACATTTATGAACCAGGCTGCTCGATTATAGTATCTACTTCCTGTAGTACACGATCAGTCCAGGAGGATGCAAGTGACATCGTCAGACTCCTTTTAAAAAATTGATGCAAATGTTGGGTCAGCAGGAGTTTTACTTCCTTTTCATCCTAGAATTGGGGCATAATATAACCCTGTAGCTGGTTAGTGGCCATCTTTCACTCTGTAGAACCTGCCTGATGAAGCCACACAAAGAAAAACTGGGGAAAGCAAAAAGACAAAAGACGAGATCCAGCCATGCTTGAAGCAGGATCCATTCCTTGGCCTCCTCGCTTCTGGGAGCCTACTCATTCCCTAGTTTCTGCGCCTTGTGACTGTAAAGATCTAAGAATTAAAGAAAACACACACCAATCCAGTCAATGGTAGTACAATCTCTACGTGAATACTAAATGGAGGGTAAAACATGGATTGTGTGGGTTTGTTGGAAGGACATTTCAGAATCAAGTTTGTATTACATAATTTCGACGTTTCGCCACATGTGATTGCATGCTATGAGGGTGAGAATACATTGAACATTCTTGAGACTTTGTTTCTATATCCTTATGAATGGACTGTTTTTTTTTTTTTTTGGCATCGCTGCCCTCTGGTGGTTGTGGGAGCTACCCAGCCTTGCTTCCAGAGAGCTGCTAGATTTGAACTGCCAAGCCAATGGGTCGCAGTTCCGCACTCAACCACCGCACCACCAGGGCTCAGCCTACATTGAATATTAAAAGGCTTCATGTTAATTTAGGACCGGAGAATTTGTAGCATGCTATAAAACTTTAGGCGTGAACTTGCTCTCTGATGATCTTTGATGGCAATGTTTTGAAATTGTGTATGCTGTCTGTAAGGCGTCTAGATGGTGCAAGTGGTTAAGATCTGCGACTAGCCTCAAGTTGGCAGTTTGAACTCATTCACTGACTCTGTGGAAGATAAAGCCTTGAAAACTGCTTCCGTTAAGATTACAGCCAAGAAAATCCGTGGACCTTTAGACTGGCTCTCAGTCATACTTTAACTCTCAAAACCACCCGCTTGGTGCAATGTTCAGTCAAACAAGAGACAGACCTGTAAGGTGAAGAACAACACCAGGGAGCTCCGTGTTCCCTTGAATAACCAGTGACATGAGATCATAGGAAAAAGGACATATGGACATGGGAAATGCAGGGAGCAAGCGAGAGGAGTGCCGTTCCATCGTGAGGACTGTAATCAGCGTGGTGAAACGAATATGCAGGAGTTGGTGACTGGAAAGCCAATTTGCTATGAGAACTTTTACCCTTATTACACTAGGAAGTTAGATAGCAAACAGCCCAGGAAGTAATTCTGCTCTATGAGACATGCGGTCACCGTGAGCCAGGTCCAATCTGACAGCAACTTAACAGCAGTAACTTCGCTAAAGTACTTGTAAGCAAGGACTGGTCTTGCATTACATATTTTTTGTGTTTGTGTGTATTATAAAGACCTTTATAGGGCTGAGCCCCGGTGGCGTAGTGGTTGTGTGCGGGACTGCGGCCCACTGGGACAGAGGTTCAATTCCAGCAGTGGGGCTGGGCCTCCTACTCCCACCACCGAGAGCAGTGATGCCCCCCCAAAAAACAAAACAACAACAACAACAAAAAGACCTTTATATAGAAGAGTGATCGTATATTAAGAAAATATCCCAGCCTAGTCCAGATCAAGCCTACAAGTCTGATATTAATCCAGATGTCTGATACCAGTTTGTAAATTACTCTTCAAACTCACACAACACATGCAATGCCACTGAGTGTAGGAAGATCATGGGTGGAAAGTCTTTGGATCCGGTGGCAGTGGAAGTATCTTAGTGCTGGTGTGGGTCTGCACATGGCTTCTCCATCCCCAAGGCTCTGCCTGACATCAACATAGCTCCATGTCACTTGTCAACAGGGATGTCTCACAGGGAGAGAGAGTTGCCTTGCATCATATTAAAGTATGATTGCTTCCTATGATTGAACAAAAGTATAAAATTCACATGATGGGAACTCAACTATTTGGTGTTCAATAGCTCTTCAGCTTTGCTATTGAGAAATTAAAATATATTTTGACATTTGATCCTTTATATGTGACTTGTTTTGTTTCATTCTTCTCAGATATATGTGAGATTTTTTTCTTTAGTATTCTGAAGCTTCACATTAAATATGCTTTGATGTGAATTTTCCTCATTCTTTATGCTGAGTGAATTCTGGAAATTATTTTGTTAGTACTAGAGAAAATCCTTGTCTTATGTCTTTGGTAATTTCTATTTCCCCTATTTTTTTAGTTCCTCAATCTCATTCATTAAAAAAATATTTACTAACGGTCTAGTCTCTGTCTGGTTTCAATGCTTTGCAAAATTTTTCTACAGCTACCTCCTCTGAAGTGGGTAGCTGGATTCCTTCTTTGATTCCTGGCTTGCTGACAGTGAGGAGGACTTGAAGCATTTGCTGATGAAGGTCAAGGATGGCAACTCTTTGAAAAGAAAACCCAAATCTGCCCAACCGAGCCAATAGGTATCAAACACCATGAGAAGTAGGAAAAAGAGCTAAGGCCTGGTGGTGCAGGGATTGTGTGTGGGACTGCGGTCCACAGGGTTGACAGTTCAAATCCAGCAGCCGCTCTCCGGGAGCAAGGCTGGGCTTCCTACTTCCACCAGGGCAGTGATGCGGGAGAAAAAAAAAGAAATGGGTAAAAGATCAAAGTTGTCAGGGATTTGGTCTTGCTTGAAACCACAATCAATGCTCATGAAAGCAGCAATCAGGACATCAGCCCCCAAATACTGGACACATCTGCTGTGTAAGATCTCTTTAGAGTGTTGAAAGGCTGGAAAGTTACTTTGAGGACGAAGGTGTGCCTGACCCAAGCCATGGTGTTTTCAATCGCCTCATATGCATGTGAAATTGAATAGGAAGACCAAAGAAGAATGGATGCATTTGAATCACTGTGCTGGAGGAAAATATTGAAAGTACCACATACTGCCAAATGGACAAATAAAACTGTGTAGGAGTATGACCAGGGTCTCCTTAGAGGCAAAGATGGTAAGTTTTCATCTTACATACATTGGATATATTGTCAGGTGAGACTAGTCCCTAGAGAAAGCCATCAGGCTTCGTAGAGTTGAGGGCAGCAAAAGAGAGGAAGGCCCCCAGCAAGAAGGGCTGACACAGAGGCTTCAACAATGGGCTTAAGCCGGTAGTAGGATTCAACTAATTTAACAACTGGGTCACTGCCCTAAGGACCGTTTTAAGCTCTTATAAGTATAAAAAAAGGTATACTGAAAGGAAACTTGTTATTTTACACAGTTCATACTTAAATATGAACAATAATAGACCTAAAACTAGATTGTGTTATAAGAAAGTCTAAAATACTGAAGCTGACTGATGAAGATCAAGGACTGTTGCCTGGGTTACGTGTCAATGCAAAGACAGCAAAATCATCACAACTGTATCCATAAACAAAGTCATGATAAATGGAGAAAAGATTGAAATCATTAGGATGTCATTTTACTTGGATCCATATCAAGCACCTACAGAAACTGCAATTCAAGAGATAGAGCAACCTATTTCATTGGGCAAATTTGCAGCAAAAGTTCTCTTAAAGTGTTAAAGAGTAAAGATGCCAGTTTGAGGACTATACTTGACCCATGCTATGGTATCTTCCTTTTTGGGGGGACATCACTGCCCTCTGGTGGGCAATCTTGTTCCTGGAGAGCTGCTGCTGGATTTGAACCGCCAAGCCAGTGCACCGCAGTCCCGCACTCAACACTACACCACCAGGATTCAGCCCCATGCCATGGTATTTTCAATCTCTTCATATGCATGTGAAAGCTGGACAGTGAATAAGAGTGATAAGAGAAAAATTGATGCATTTCAGGTATGGTGTTTGTAGAGATTCTTGAAAGTACCATCAACTGCAAGAAACTATCTTGACTGAGAAATATGTCTGTCCCTCAATTGCAAACTGTTAACTCCTCTAATTAATCCCATAATCCTGGGGAAAAAAAGAAAGTTTAAAATACTAATGGAAAAATATTAAATAATACCTGGCAAAAACCAATAAAACTGTTATTTAAGATAGTTCCATGCTGTTTATTTCTTCTTCTTCTTCTTTTTGATTCCATACTCTTTCTTGATTGGTGTCCTCACTTGCAATATTCTTCGTGTTTATGAAAACATCATCGGTTTTGTGATTTTTCCTTAACCATCTTTTCACTGTAGGAGAGGCTTCCCTTTCTTTAGAGGTAGGCCAATCAGACAACACAAATATATCTAATTTGATATATTAGATACAGTTAGGTGGCTTCTCTTCTCTGACCATATTTTGCTCATCTTTGAAAAACTCCTTTCTGCTGCAATTGTTCTGACAATATTTTTAGCTCTTAACACTTTCAGGAATTGCATCATTCAGTCATCTTCTCTCACAGGAATTTGGGCATAACAAAGCTGAAACTAATGACAGCATGTCACCCTTTCTCTCTTTGCATTATATGTTTATTTACTGCAGTAGCATACATCGGGGGATAGAAATGGGGTATTTCATCCAAAAGTATAATGAGTTTAATCAAATGAACACATAAATATCACAAGCATCGTTCTGTCTACCTTTTTATACCTCTGGCTGGAATGAACAGTAGTACGGATGCTTGGAAGACGTCGTTTCACAGAAGAGCATTGAAAAAGGGTAAGGGACGTAAATTTGTGACTGCCACATGGGCCAGCCAGGCCACCGCCCCGCTGAGAGAGAAACCACAAGTGCCATCTAACAACCCCTTTGCTGAACTCAACCAAAGCGGTGTGAACCCGGCGGAATCCCACCCCCAATTCAAGCCTGGGAACAATTGTGAGGCTGGCTCAGGCCCAGCAGGGCTTTGCTCTGTGGTGCTGGGGGCGGCTGCCGGTCGGATCCCACTCGGAGGCACCTCACAACAGCTCTGTCAGCTTTTGTTCTGGGCGATGAGCACGACGCGAGCATTGCTGCCTGGAGACATGCACATGTGAGTAGTTGCAGCATGCTCGGCTGCAATCTTCCGTTTTCCTTTTTCTCTTTCTCACCTCAACTCCCCATTTTCAAATCTTTTGGTATGCTGCTCTTCGTGGCGGTCACCTCATCTGGTGTCAGTGTGAGGATGAAGAGAGTCGGGGTGGAGCCGAGCCTGTCCATCTGGAGATGGCCAAGGAGACCTCTGTGAGGGCCTGGCCATCTCTCTCCGTGGAGGCTTTCTGCTGCCAACGCCCGCTGCCTGAGAGCCTCGATTGACAAGGCTGGCTCCTGGAGAGACATTGCTGAAGAGAAGCCACATAGATCTGCCTTGATGCAGCAAGAAGCCTGGACCTAGAGAAGCCACGTGGAGACCCCTGCCAGCGCCGAGATGCTCACACACCACTGGATCCAGAGACTCTCTGCCCACTGGCCTGTGGTCATCCTGCCGCTGGCATCATCGCATGTGTTTTGCGAGTCTGAAAGGCTTTGCAGATTGCTGTCGGACATCTGGGCTAATATCAGACTTATGGACGTGCTCTGGACCGGCTGGAATGTTTTTTCAATGTTCAATTGTCCTTGTATATAAAACTCTCTCGTTTATATTTGTTTCTCTAGTCTACCCAGACTCACACACCCTTCCTTCTGGAAAAGTTCCCAGCTTCATCTTCTATTTGTTTATTTAAGTATTTACTTCCAGCGTAGTATTTTTCATTTCCAAGAGCTCTCTATTCTTTCAAGAGTTCATAACTTCCCTTATTTCTACGAGAATGTCTTTACTATGGTTTAATATTTTTTGACATGATTAATGATTATTTGTTAGACAAGTAATACATGGGATCTAACATTATGTGTAATAAAACAATGTGAGCTATTTGCTTTTGTCTGTCTTCTGTGCTGAAAACTTCGTTCTCACCTATATATTTTTAAGGGCTACTGAACCAAAACTGTAACTGGCAGCATTTTCTTAGATCATGAGACTTGCCAACCACTGAACTTCACTGTAAAGTGATTAGGAGAAAACCAGAATTTTTTCATTGGTGACTCCCCTCCAAAAGGTCATCATTTATAGTTCGGGTGGTGGGGTTTCTACCTGGTCCAGCCTCATAGTGGACTTACTCCCCACTGGTCCAATTTTTAAACTTCAGTTTCATAAAGCAATGTTAATATTTTTTCTGTATAGTAAAATCAAATTAGCAGCTGGCTGATGCAATTTGTATCAGCAAAGTACTCGTACTAGGAGTTTTAAAGTAGACCTCATTACAAACCTGCGCAACAGGTATAAATGGGTGTGTGTGTGGGGGGGGGGTTGCGGTCTGGATTCCGCTGGTCAATGAGGCACAGGTTTATAAACTAGTCTTCTAGGAGAGAGAAGCCCTGATTCGCTAGTTTCTAAGTTCCATGGTGCTGACACGCATCCCCACCACGGATGAACGCAGTGAGATATCGTTGAGTGCAGGGAGTTATAGACCATGGACTCTCAGGAGCACTTCAGGCTTCAGACCATGGAGTTGCTGGGGAAAGCATTGGGTGCCCAGGGCCCCGAGGGATTGTCCATGTACCCCAAGGTGCCTTTCAAGCATTGTCATTTTCTTTGCTGGCCATTCCATTCCATGAAAAAGTTGGAAGTCTTGCTCTTGGATTTGTTTCTTTCTAAAGTGTTATATACATATGTATGTATGTCTGTGTGGTATGTGTGTGGGGAGCTGCCCCACTACCTGGCTGACCTTTACGCTACTTTTGGCTATGTACAGAGAAGAACTGCTCCATAGCATTTTCTTGGTTGGCTCTCATCTTTATGGCAGCAGATTTCCAGGCCTTTCTTCCACATCACTGAGTGGGTTCAAAGCACAAACATCTCACTTGCATCAGTCAGGGTTCTAGGTGTGTGTATCACACACCCGTGTCTATCTCATGTCATTCTATCACATACAAATAAAATATTAATTCTGCAAGAGGTAGAAATATTATCGTGCAAGTTTATAAATGACATTCCTCAGAGGCTGTCCAACACCCCCCCCCCAAATTGATCATGATCTCCCTTTCCAGAAAGTTCAAAAATCATTTTAATACAGAAAATATTCATCAACTCTGGATTTCTGAATAATACTAGAACCATCAGAGAAATCAGAAAGACACTCATTTACCCCAGAAAACACACAGAGGTCTTGGAGAAATGACTCAATGTGGAATATTATAAGTCCATTTTAAGCTTAGTCATTCTTCCATCTCATTTAATTTTTTTATAGTTTAGGCAGTTCCTCTTACCTTTATTCAGTACCATACTTTTAAGAGTTCAGAAGAGGGAATGGTCTTTACTCTCTATGAATTAAAAAAAAATGAGACATTAGTTTTGATTGTTAACACAATTACATGCAATGATAACTTGATTTTGATGGTATGGTACCAATGAGCTGCTCTGATTTTAGCTGGAATTGCATCTTCTTCATTTTTTAATGTTTACTTGTGTTTTATTGATTATGCAAAGACATTCAACTCCATGGGTTGTAATAGACTATGGATTCCATTGTTTGGTAATTCCAGAACAATTCATAGTTATCATGAGGAATGTGGACATGAGTTGAGAGGCAGTTGTTAGAATAGAACAAAAGAGTACTACATGATTTAAAATCAGGAAAGTTGCATGTCCTGTGGTTGCATTCTCTTTTTTTAAAAATGATTTTATTGGGTGCTCATACAATCCTTATCACAATCCATACTGTGACAGTCACCTAATCTGTTGTCAATTTGAGGATTAAGAGTGTAGGAGTGGGGCTGAGCCCCGGTGGCGTAGTGGTTGTGCGCGGGACTGCGGCCCACTGGGATGGAGGTTCAATTCCAGCAGTGGGGGCTGGGCCTCCTACTCCCACCACCAGAGAGCAGTGATGCCAAAAAACAAACAAACAAACAAGAGTGTAGGAGTGGAGTCTAGCCTGTCAATCTGGAGATAGTCAATGAGACCTCTGTGTGGGTATGGCCTTCTCCTGAGAATTCTCAGAAATCTGGCTGTATTTCCCCCTTGGAGGTGAGAGGCTCACTTCTCAGTCCTTTGTAAATGCCCTACTGACAAGATACAAGGATGACTCCCTGTGAGACCCTTGCCAGCAGTGAGATGCTTCTGCCGCCTGGATACATAAGACTCTGCACCCACTGGCCTGTGATAGTCCTGGTGTCATTGCACGTGCTTTGTGAGTCTGAAGAGGCCTTTGTAGATTGCTGTTGGACATATGGGCTAATATTGGACTTATGACCTTGGGCTGGGATGTTTTCTCAATGTTCCATTCCTCTTGTATATAAACCTCTCCCTTATATACACATGTATGCATATGAATTTGTTTCTCTAGTCTACCTGGACTAACACATCCATCGATCCATTGTATGTCAAACACATTTGTACATTTGTTGCCCTCATCATTCTCAAAACATTTGCTTTCTACTTAAGTTCTTGGTATCAGCTTCTCATATTTTCCCTTCCCTTCCCACTCCTCCTTCCTCAAGAGCCCTTGATAATTCATAAATTATTATTAATTTGTCACTAGAATTTCATCTTCTAAAGAAACTTTTACTACAATTATTACTATCTCAGAAGCTAATGAGTTGAGAATAGGTAACTTCTATAAAAGTCAGACTTCTTAGATTCAAATGTTAACTTTGCTACTTACTTTGTTGTATGACTTTGATAGTTTACTAATCTCTCTGTGGCTCAATTTCCATACTTGTAAAAGAGGAATAAGAATATTGATCATCAGTGCTGAGCCCCGGTGGTGTAAGTGGTTGAGTGCAGGACTGAGGCCTGCAGGCTTGGCGGTTCAAATCCAGCGGCAGCTCTCAGGAGCAGTGCTGGGTAGCTCCCACGACCACCAGAGAGCAGTGATGCCCCCCCCAAAACAAAACAAATAAACAAAAAAGAATATTGATCATCTAGGACAAAAGAATAAGTGATTAAGTAAATGCACAAATAAATACATGTGAAAACTCATAAGAGGGAGCCCACATAGAAAGCTAAAAATAAATATCCAATGGTACTGTATTCAGCTATAGGTATTACCAATTAAATATAAATAAAATTCAAAACTTTATTTTTTCTTTCTTTTACCTCTTAAAAGATGTGTAGGCCTTTTGGTCATGATAAAGGTCTGCTCCAGGACTGAGATCATGCACTGAGAACAATGATGCTATTTTCCATAGGAGATTATTGACATTTTCCCATTGTGTCCACATTGTTTTATGTCTCATAATTTAACTCTCTTTGGACTTGAAAAGATTTCCATATAGTTCTTAACATTATGAACAAGTGACCGCTGGTGACTACACTGTAGGAGGAAATGGAGTATTGGATGGAAATGGTTTCCATATGTTCTTTTGAGCTACTGTGGGAAAGATTTTTTCAGAATCTAATTTTTAATAATCTATTTAAGTTTCAACACAGCTTTATTTTTTAATTTTTAATTTTAGGCATCACTGCCCTCTGGTAGGAGCACAGCTTTAATTTTAAAGAGATGCATATTTGTGAGCTATAACGCTGAAATATTAATTGTGGCTGTAGAGATCTAAAAAATCTCATTGGTTAAGATTTAAGGGAAGAGTTGTCTGAATAAATAAAATTTCTGAAATAAAAGCTATTCAAAAAATTATATAGCGGTCACATTATATTGAATAAGATAGGCCTATTTGTAATCAATTAGCAGCATTTCTTTTTTTGTTTGCATTTTTGTGGCAGCATTTCTTATATGTGGCTAAGGGCAATGAACCATTTAGAAGACAAGAAAAATGAACACATTTGTTCACTTAAGTACTTGTACTTTTTATTTATCAACACGGATAGGATCCAAAGACTAAGCTGCTAATTGAAAGTAGGAATTATGTGAAAAATAGTTTAAAAAGTGAGATGACTGCATCTTTGCATAACTGACAAATTTCATTATATAGCTGCCAAATTACATCATTACTTAGCTGCTAATCCACTGACTCAGGACACAACCAAGTTGACACATACCCTTAACCAGAACAGCCACTGTCATTGTCGGCTTACAACTCAGTATTTGTTGGTACCAGGTGGACATCATTAACATGCAAAATATCAAATAGTAGATGTACATGTGAAAGGTCGATAACAAGACAGGCTCAATGAGGACTAAGTGTTGTTTAGGTTTCACCCTTCCAATATAGCTGCCTTATAAGCAACTTGAGAGAAAGTATTATCCTTGTCTTGGAGAAGGGATTATGAATGGGTAGAATCTGAAATTTTGAGATTGGGTCAGGAGGAGAGCAACCATTTTGATCACAGGGCTTCTTAAACTTTTCCCACTCACCACTCCTTTTTTACCTGAAATGTTTGTAACACAGGCAAATGCTATCTGAAACATCTCAAATTCATTATGCTTTTGATTTGAATTAATTTGGGGTCCATGCATCTTCAGAAGACTTTTACTACTGCCAAAATCCACAACTCCCACATTCAGTTAACTTGACCCCATATGGGACCAAGAACCATGGATTAAGAAAGCTGGACAGCCTGTGGTCAAAGTTTTAGCTGCCAGGAATCCTGTGTTTAAAAGCTTTTTGAGGTCCCACTAATGATCAGTCAACAGGAGAGCCAAGATCAAATAGACGTACAGAGTGGGCGTGGTCTTATCTTCCATGTTTATCAGAAGTTGGCATTCCCTTGAGAGTTCACAGACTCAACAATGGAACAAACCAACCCATCTTGGGAAAAGTGCAACCAGAGCATTCCTTAGAAGGCAAGACTTTGTCTCACATATGTTGGACATGTTACCAGGAAGTGACCAGACGTCCTGCATGGGAGAACAGGAAGGGAATATGCCCCCTCTACAACCCCTCCACCCCCCGTCAATGGTGTCCCACTTTACCAATGTTAAAATCTGGTTACTTCATGACTCTGAAAAGAACACCATGCTTGGTAAAATGGAAGGTGAGCTCCTGCAGCACTGAGCTCAAACATGACACTAGTGAGGACGGCACGGGATAGGACCTGGCAGTTTCAGTCTGTTGTACTAAGAGTCGCTACGAAAAGGAACGGACTAGGACTGAGCCCCGGTGCCGCAGTGGTTGAGTGCGGGATTGCAGCCCACTGGGCTAGCGGTTCAAATCCAGCAGCAGCTCTCCAGGAGCAAGGCTGGGCCTCCTACTTCCACCAGAGGGCAGTGATGCCGCCCCCCCCCCAAAAAAAAAAGAAAGACTAGATAGCCCCAACAACTGTCACAACACAATAGACCTTACAGAGGGAAGACTGGAAGAACAGAAGAGTACAAGGAGAGAAGTGAAAATATAGGCAAAAATCAAGGAAATGGCTTATTTTGAGAGGAGCGCAAGGAATATGCAAAGGGTAGAAAACGGATAAAAAGAACAAAGGTGCAGTCGTGGAATTTGATGTACCAACTAGAAGGAAGTTCATGGGAATTCCGTTTTTCTCCCGTTGGAGGTAGACTGTGTCTTGGGGGTACTATTGATTCCGAGTTGGGTTTTGATTGCACGGTCAGCAATCTGGAACCAGCAGCAGCTCTGCGGAAGGAAGACTGGGTTTTCGACTCCCATAAAGACTTACAGTCTTGGAAACCCACAAAGACTCGCTATGAGTCAGGATTGACTTATTTTTCCCTGTTTTTTCACTCTTTTTGGACCTTATTGTATTTTACATTTTCTTTTTCTTTCTTTCTTCGTCGTCTTACTTTTTAATAAATCATCTTTTGGAGGTGCTTACAGCTCTTATGACAATCCAGACATCCATCGTATGAAACAAATCTGTACATATGCTGCCGTCATAATTTTCAAAACATTTTCTTTCTACTTGTGTCCTTGGTATCAGTTCCTCTTTTTTTTTAATCTGGTCACTTTATTCTTTTTTTTTTGGACATCTCTGCCTTCTGGTGGTGGGAGTAGGAGGCCCAGCCTTGCTGCTGGATTTGAACCTCCAACCCAATGGGCCACAGTCCGGCGCACAACCCCAGTTCCTCTTTTTTCCCTTGCTCCCCCACCGTCCCACCCTCATAAACCCTTGAGAAATTACACATTGTTATTTTCAGATCTTTGCAATATCTGCTGTATTCCTTCATTCACTTTTCTGTTGCTCATCCTCCTCGAGAGGGGGATATACATCAATCATTTCAATCAGTTCCTCTTTTCTCCCCCTCCTCCCCCACTTTCTCCCTGCCTTCATGGTATCGCTATTCCCGTTATTGGTCCTGAGGGCTTTATCTGTCCTGGACCCCTGTGTCAGGAGCTCTTATCTGTACCAGTGTACATGCTCCGGCCTAGCCAGATTTGTAATGTAGAACTGGTGTCGTGTTAATAGCGGGGAGGGGGAGCAGGGGAAGGAAGCATTAAAGAACTAGAAGAATGCTGTGTGTTTCATCAGTGCTATACTGCGCCCTGGCTGACCCGTCCCTTCCTGTGGCCCTTCTATGAGGGATGTCCAATTGTCTACAGATGGGTTTTAGATCTCCACTTTGACTTTCTTGTTTGCATTGATGTGATTGTTTATTTGGGGTTCACTAATGCTTGATACCTGATCCTGTTGACCCCTTGTGATCACATAGGCTGATGTGCTTCTTCCATGTGGACTTCGTTACTTCCCTGCTGCATGGCCACTTGTTTACCTGCATGCTTTTAAGACCCCAGATGCTATCTTTTGTAATAGCCAGTCCCCATCAGCTTTATCACATAGCTTATGCACCCATTTTTGTCTTCATTGATCCTGTCAGGAAGGCGAGCATCACAGATTGTCAAGTTATTAGAACAGTGTTCTTGTGTTGAGGTAAGACACTATCATTAACATGATCCACGTTGGATTTATAGATAATTTCTACAGTCAACAAGTGTCGTGACAAACATTTATTAGGTTACTAGGGGCTTAAGGGTGTGAGGAAATAGGACATTATTGCTAAAGGGGATTGAACCTCTGTCTGGGGTGAAGAAGTAGATAGTGGTGATGGTTACATTTGAAAATGACAGAAATGGCCAAATATTTATTCATTGTATGCACATAAGAAAAAAGTAAGGCTGCAGAATCATAGCAGCCTTTCTTAAGCAAAAATATCAAATGTGTCACGGCTGTTTCTCCACAGAACCTTCATCTAGGTTTACACACTTCATCTCCCTAACCTCTTCTTGAAAGAAGTCTGCCCTATTCAATTTTCACCATGTCAAGACTGCAGTGTGGGCATCCTCCAGGGACTCGAATTATGTATCATTTTTTGTTTTATTGTGGGGAATAAAAGGAAGTCTGCAGGGGTAAAATCAATAAAATCAGGGATAAAATCAGTAAAATCAGGACTGTAGGGTGAATGGGGTAAGGTTTCCCAATGGAATTCCCCAAGGACAACCCTCATTGGTCCTGAAGAATGAGCAGCTACATTGTCATGATTAAGGTGGGAGGTGGGGTGGGGTTTAAGGGATCCTTGGTGCAATTTCCTTAGCCTTTTTCTTAGCAATGTAATTTTCAATTTTTAAAAAATCTCTTCAAGATAAGCTCTTACTCATCCTGGGTCCTTTGAGAAAGTCTGTCACAATTACCCATGTGAAATAAATTAAAAAAAAGTCTCCATAGCCTTCTCAACTGACTGCTCTGCCTTGCATCTAGCTGACTCAGCAGATCTCCTCCACAGCTATGGTTTTGATTAGACCTTCTGTTTGAAGACTCCCCCATCAAGTCTAAAAGGGATGTATCGTGAAGATTGAGAAACCCTGACAAGTCCATATCTGTGGTAGTTACATAATCTACAGCCAATATGAGGAATGGCGTGGAGTCTAGTCTGTCAATCCGGTCATAGCCAATGAAGCCTCTGGGTGAGCATGGCCTTCTGAGAATTCTAGGAACTCCTGCCTTCCTCCCTGGAGGCAGGACACACACTCTCCCTATGAGCCTTTCCTTGACAAATCACATGGAGCTCTGCTGATGGAGCCAAAAGCCTGGAGCTGGAGAAGCCAAGAGAAGACCCACGTCAGCGCTGAGATGATTCCACCACCACTGGATCCATAAGACTTTTCTCCTACTGACCTGTCATCTGCTTGCATTCGGCATCATTACACGTGTTGTGCGAGTCTGAAGAGGAATTTGTAGACTGGTGTTGGACATAGAGGCTAAAATTGTATGGACTTATGGATTTGATCTAGACTGAGCTGGGATGTTTTCTCTACATACAATTGCTCTTTGATATAAAGTTCTGTCAGTCACATATGACTGTCTCTGGATTTGTTTCTCTAGTCAATCCAGACTAACACAATATCTAAGATTCTTCTCAGTAGCAGTTGTCTATAATTCTAAGTTGACAAACAACAGAAAGTAAAAGACTGCCAACATTTTGCTCCAATTTTATAAACAAATGGAAATTAACCTTCAAAACCAAAATTACTTCTTCAAATAAGTTTCCTGAATCAAAATTGTTAAAGGACTTAAAGTGATTTTTTTGCCTACCCCTACCACATCGCAGGATTACATGGGTTACATGTTGGAACTGCAGGGTCAGCAGTTCAAAAACACCAACTGCTCCACAGGAGAAAAACGAGGTTTTCTACTCCCATAAAGATTTACAGACTCAGAAGCCACAGGGATGGGTTTACTGTATTCTTCAGAGTTGATATGAGTGAGAATGGACTTGATAGCTTTGAGTTTGTTTTTCAAATTTTTACATTTTCCATTGCGTATTTTTTCTTAGTTCCTTAAAATGGATTTTTTTTTCACAAAACTTCATTAGACATGTATACAATTTCTACCCTAATAAGATTTTAACAATAATAACAGATTCTAATAGGAATGAATCTAATAGAGGATGCTTGGTGTCCACATGCAGCAAGTATGTGGACATGCTTTGCTCAAGCAAAGTCTGACATTTCTGTTTCAGGGTGTCACACATATCTAAATAAATTTTTAAGGTGGGATTTTATTTTAAAGTAATGACTGTAGGTGTAAGAAATAAAATAATAATAATTTATCATTTATCAAGGGTTCATGAGGATGAGAGGGTGGGGGAAGGAGGGGAAAAAAGAGGAGCTGATATCAAGGGCTCAACTAGAAAGTAAATGTTTTAAAAATGATGATGGCAACATGTGTGGAATGTTATAAGAGCTGTAAGAGCCCCTAATAAAAGGACCTTTAGAAAAGTATTAATTGTAGAATAGTTGTTTTGTGTAGGTGAAATTATTTTTAAAATAATAGATTTGGGATAATTAAAGGTTACTAGAAAGCTTTCAATAATGAAAATTAGAAATGACACAATTAAAGAAAAGTGTAGGCTATTTTTTCCAGACACGTTGTTTTATCAGATGATCTTTTGAAATGCTTTATTGTCTTGAGCAAGCAATATGGCGCCATCCTTCAAAATCAGGGCAGAACTAAATCTACAAAAAATGGAAAATATTTTAAATGTTTCCTATTTTAATTAAGAACATTGATCATCAAAAATAGAAAGTAGCGGCTGAGCCCCGGTGGCGTAGTGGTTGTGCGCGGGACTGCGGCCCACTGGGATGGAGGTTCAATTCTGGCTCCCAGGAGCAAAGGCTGGGCCTCCTACTCCCACCACCTGAGGGCAATGATGCCTAAAATAAAAATTAAAAAAAAAAAAAATAGAAAGTAGCAGGTTTTTGTCCTAGGAAGTTTTAAATGTGTGTCTGTGGCATATAAATTCAAGAATGAGTTTTGAGTCCAATCAGCTAAATGAATTAATTGTAATGAATATATATAATATATACAATTATAATTAATATGTATAATTAATATATATATTTTACATTTGCCCTTCTTTCTCTCTTGTAGAACTTCTGACTTGAAATTTCCTCTTTTTTGGGGTGGGGGCATCACTGCCTCTGGTGGTCGTGGGCGCTACCCAGTGTCACTCCTGAAGAGCCGCTGTTGGATTTGAACCGCCAAGCCTGCGGCCTGCAGTCCCGCACTCAACCACTTATGCCACCGGGGCTCAGCTCGAAATTTCCTCTTTTAAACCATATATGATAGCCTTAAAAGTTGTCAGTGCATGGGGAGGAGACAGACCAGTCAAGGGGCAGCCAGGCATTGATGATGCATACAAGTTTCCTCTGATTCCTGAAGCCTTCCTCCCCGCCCCCCAACCATCATGGTACCAACTCTACCTTGCAAATCCAGATGGACTGGAGAAGTCACACTGGCATAGAGGGGAGCTGGAGATATGGGGAAACCAGGATGGATGGGCCCCTTCGGGCCAATGGTTAAAGTGGAGATACTGGAAGGGTGGAGGGAAGGGGGGGTAGAGAGACGGAACCAACAGCAAGGATATACACACAAGCTCCTATTTGAAGGACGGGCATCAAGGGAATGGGTTGGAGGAGAGGTCGGGCAGTGTAAGATATGACAGACAATAACAGTGTATAAAGTATTGAGGGTTGGTGGGGAGGAGAGACCAGGGGAAGAGGGGAAGGAATGGAAAAACCGATACTAGGGGCTTAAGGGAAAAGGCGGATGATTGGAGAACAATAATAGAAGTGGACATGTGAGCGTGCTTGACACAGTATGCTTATTTATATATTGTGAAAAATGATGTATGAGCCCCCAATAAAATTAAAAAAAAAAAAAGTTGTCAGTGAACCAAAGCCAAAAATTAAACCCCACTGCCATCCACTAGAGGCCCACAAGACAATAGAATTGCCCCCAGAGGGTTTTCTAGACTGTATTCTGATGGGTTATGCGCTGGGAGATAACATAAAGGTTGGCAGTTCAAATCCACTATGGCTATGAGGGGAAACAAGGCATCTTTCTGCTCCTGCAAACATTTACAGCCATGAAAACTCACGGGAACAGTCCTGCCCTTATTCCCTGGCGTTGCTTTGGGTAGGAAACAACTCATTGGCAAGGGCTAATCTTCTCACAAGCAGACTGCCACTGTAGGTGGTTTTGAACTGCAGATCTTGGTGTTGGCAGCTAGGTGCTTAACCGCGCTGACACCAGGGCTCCTTTGCCTAACATTAAGCCCAAACTCACTGTCATTGAGCCAGTTCTGACTGCCCATGACCCTGTGGGTTTCTAAGACTGTACATCGTTATGGGGGCGGACAGTTTTCGTCTTTCTCGCAGGGGGCAGCTGGTGGGTTTTAACTGCCAGTCGCGGAGTGGGAAGTCCTTTATCTGCTCTACAGTACAACCAGGCCCCTTTGAAGTCTGCCCTTTGAGTTGGCTCTTTAAAGCATGACGTTTGTGGGCTCCTCGTTTGAACGCTGGCTCCACACAGACAGCCCAATGCAGTAGCTGCTACGCCAGCAGAGCTCCCGAGGCTGGTTTGCTTATTTCCACAAGGTGATGGCATCTCCACAGTTACTAAATCTGACTGGCCTTCGTCGTCCATACTATTACGCCCTTATGTACACTGCCTGACTCTTAGGAAGTGCTATATCAATAAATCAGTACTAACTTGAGGACAAAGGTCAGTCAGGTTTAGTAACTTGGGAGATGCCATCACCTTTGTGAAACCAAAGCTTTAAAAAAGAGCCCACAAGCATGAGGTGCTGAATTAAAGGCTACATTTTAAAAGGACATAAGGAACTTTACAAAATCTTCCTCTTGTAACCAGAACTTATGGCATAGAGGAAGGA
Source organism: Nesogale talazaci (assembly GCA_004026705.1). Classification (NCBI taxonomy): domain Eukaryota; kingdom Metazoa; phylum Chordata; class Mammalia; order Afrosoricida; family Tenrecidae; genus Nesogale; species Nesogale talazaci. The sequence continues at coordinate 27,421 of PVJH01007730.1, forward strand.
AACAGTCTTTCTGTTCAGCCCCCTCTTCCCCATTGCTGTCACAGCCCACATCCGTTTTAATGAGAGAGGCAGGAATAGTCAGCAAGTGGATGCACACTTTGACCCTGTTTAGAAAAATTTATCCTTCGAGATTCCCTCTGCATCTTTGTTTTCCATGTTCTTGATATCTTTTCGTGGCTGGTACCTGCCCACGCGAGCACGGATGTTCAAAGAATCAGGATCTAAGTCACCAACTTCCCATCACTTCATGACGTTCAACATCTGTGCCAGAATACCATAGATTCTGAACATAGCTAAGAAGACAAGGACCAAATGTCTTGAGGCAAGTGTTTATCATTGGTTAGATGAAAGAAGAACAGGAGGCTGATGTTGCCTGGCCCTACTACAGGAGAAGCAATGTTAACTTGAGAAGTTGGGCTTCCTAGGCAGGCTGCTTACTGGATAATTCAGAGTAACTTTTGAGGTTAGCAGCCAATTCAGAACCCCCTCTGCCACCAGGATGCCTCCGAGGAACTTTTATCCTCCTTGTAAATCTCTTCCTCCAGCCTGTTTCTCCTTCTGTTAAAAGTTAATTTCCTTTAAAATATTATCTTATTTTTTTAAAATTTTTTTGGAGGGGGCATCACTGCCCTCTGGTGGAAGTGGGAGGCCCAGCCTTGCTCCTGGAGAGCTGCTGCTGGATATGAACTGCCAAGCCAGTGGGCTGCAGTCCCGCACTCAACCACTATGCCACGGGGGCTCAGCCCCTAAAATATTATCTTTACTTACTTAAAACCAATAAAATCCTTTAGGATTCTCCCAGTTAAACTTTAGGGATTAACACTTGAATCACAAAAGATTTTCAGAGTATTTTCAAACTTTAGGATAGTCTCCACGCACCTTGGATGCTTCTGTAGGCTTCAGGTCAAGCTAGGTATGATAATTTGGGGTCAACTTGGCTGGTCCAGAAACTTTAATTGTTTCACAATAAAACCTACCCCATAATGTGACCTAACAAGCAGTTGTGGAAAGATGAGGGGGGCTATAATCTCTTTCTCAAGTTACAGCCTATTGATATAGTCTTGGGAATGTGATCTACTTTGTGTGTGTGTGTGCGTGTGTGTGCGTGTGTGTGTGTGTGTGTGTATACTATGGAAAATGCCCATCACTTTTCCTTCCTACTGGCCTGGATCCTGAATCTGGTTTCTTGGAATTTGGGCTGGTGACCTTGATTCTGTTTCCATTGGCCTGTAGTCTTCCAATTTCTGGTTCATCTTCCTGATTCCTGGTTTGTTGGCCCCCAGTAATCTCATGAGTCTGAAAGGGCCTCCTTAACATCTGACTCATAGACTTGAGTTGGAGGGGGTTTTCCCACTCTGTGGTTATATAGGCTTTTCTCTTGACACAATTTTTTCTTATACATACATAAATGTCACTGGTCTTACTTCTCTGGAGTATCCAGCCTAACACACTAGGTGTGTGTGTGGTGGGGGGCGGGGAGCTGGGAAGCCTTCTTCTATCTGTATTTATAGTGCAATCATTGTAAGTCTATAAAGCAATGATGTTTGAAGCATAAGCTCACTGTTAAAGTAGATCCCAACACATAGTGACCATATATCAGGTTTCGAGGCAGCAAATCTTTATGGAAACAGATAGCTTCATTTTTCTCCCAACTTGAACTGCTTATCATGTGGCTAGCAATCCAATGCATTCCCAATAGTGCTACCAAGGCTACTCACTTGAACAATAGACTCCACAACAAGCTGCGATAGACTTAAATAACAGTAACAAAAAGAATTTCAGAAATCTTAATATGTCAAAAAACAGATTCTGATTTTATCCCAACATCCAGCTGATCAGGTCAAAAACTTTGGAGCCCTTCGTGACTCTTCCTTCTCTCATCACTGCACCCAATCCACCAGCAAATACTGTCTGCTTCATTTCGGACTACTTACCTCCATTTCCTTACTATCACCCTGTCCAAACCATCACCCTCCTTCACCTGGATTAGTGTCATGATTTCTTAACTGGATTTCCTGTGTTGCAGGTTGGATTGTTTTCCCAAAGAGATAGGTTGAAGTTTTAGCTCCTTGTGTCTATGAATATGACTTTATTTGGAAATAAGGTCTCTGCTGATTCAGTCAGTTAATATGAGGCCGTACTGGAGTTGGTTGGGTCCCAATCCAATCTGACTGGCAACCTCATAAGAAGAGGAGAAGAGACACAAGGTAGGACAGATGCAAAAGAAAGATGGCTGAAGCAGAAGCTCGAGTCGTGTTGCCCCAGTGAGGTGCTCGTGTGGCTACCCAAAGCTGGAAGAGACAAGAAAGAGCTCCCCCCTTGAAATAGCATGGCCTCCTCCTTTCAGAAAGAGTAGAGATAGCCTTGCTGACACCCTGGATTCAGGCTTCTGGTCTAAAGAACTGCAGACTGTTCTTTGTTGTTGTTGTTGGTTGTTTGTTTGTTTTTTGGAGGGCATCACTGCCCTCTGGTGGCGGCAGTAGGAGGCCCAGTCTTTGCTCCTGTGGAGCCTCTGCTGGAATTGAACCCCCATCCCAGTGGGCCGCAGTCCCACACACAGCCACTACACCACCGGGGCTCAGCCCGCAGACTGTTGTTTTAACCTAGCCAGTTCTTGGTGCTTTGTTCTAGGACATGAATATATGTTGCTCTTGCCCAGCCTCCTCTGTTCAACAACCAAATGGATGATCTTCCCATGTAAACTAGTGTTTTCTTTTTCTTAAATCTCCTATAGATTCTTATTCCATATTGAATAAAAGTCACAAAACCCTAGGACTTGGATGGCTTAAATTGGCCACTTCTCTGAAAATTCTGTCCTGGTCCTTCTTTTCGGAACCCTGCTACTAGACATCTCACTTTCTCATATCAAAGTCATGTTATCAGTGAGACTTTCCTCGAATTCCCTGTAAGACCTCCTTCTCCTCCCCCAGCTGTATATTTACTTTACCCACCTACCCAAACATCACTAGTTGATATATGATGCCTATGTATTTACTTTTTGATACACAATGCCTATGTTTTTACATTTTTTGGGGGGGAGGCATCACTGCCCTCTGGTAGCGGTGGGAGGCCCAGTCTTGCTCCTGGAGAGCTGCTGCTGGATTTGAACCACCAAGCCCGTGGGCCGCAGTCCCACACTCAACCACTACACCACCAGAATTCAGCCCGGTATTTACTTTTTCATACACAATGCATAGGTATTTACTTTTTGTTGTCTATCAGGATACAAGTTCCAAGCCACCATGGAGTTGTCTGTGTTGTTCACTGTCATGTCCCCAGAACTTGAGCCATGCCTTGCATATTGAAAGAGCTCATGTGTGCCTGAATGAATGATTGGCAGGACTCTGTTTATTGCATATGATAGAAATCTCAGCTCAAAATGAGAGAGAGAGAGAGAGAGAGAGAGAGAGAGAGAGAGAGAGAGAGAGAATGAGAATTTACTAAGCTGTGGAACTACTGAGTCCAGGAAGATATTGGCTTCAGGCATATCTGGAGTCAGTGGCTCAAATGATGCCATCTGGACCACAATGCTTGATGTCTCTAGGTTTTTCTTGCTTCTGTTCTGACTTTACATATTTTCAAGCATACTTTCATTTCATGGTAGAACTATAGCAACCAGCAATGACAGGCTTATGTTCTCAAAGCTCCAAGAAGGGAAAACAACAAAAAAATTCTTCCAATTTCTGCCAATATAAAGGGAAGTGCTAGGCCTGACACACATTGGACAAAATGAGTCACTGTTCTGCCTCTTCCAAACCAATCCCTGTGAAACCAGGTGCTGTTGTAGGACCAGGGTCCGGGGATGCTGGGTCAACAGAATGGTGCCATCGCCTCCACTCGGCGAGCTCTGAAAAGAGCCTCACAGCAAAACCACAGTGACAGCAAGATTGCATGAGCAGCCTCCCCTCACTGCTGGCATGAGAACCCTGAGGAAAGGTACAGGCTGGTTTTGCTCAAATGTGCCTGCCAAGGTGTGCTTCCAGTGAGTCACACCATGTGAGCTTTTAAAATGTGGAAACAGTAGCACATCCAAGTTGTTGCTAATGAGATCTTGCAAGTTTGAAGATAAAATAATTCCAAGCTTTAGATTTTTTTCCCCCTCAGCAAAAAGCAACTGGTAATACCTCCCTCCGAGAGTTACTGTGAAGCGTAAAGGAAGAACAACGACAAGGATAGTGAAAAAGGCCTTGCTACAGATCATAGGAAGCGTTATTAAACAAAAACAGTAAAATGCGAAGCTGTTGTTTCTCAGCATAGCAGTACACTTCTTTTTTATAAGCCATCTTATTGGGGGCTCTTATAGCTGTGATAACAATCCATACATCGATTGTGTTATTTTCAAAGCATTTTCTTTCGACTGGAGCTCTTGATATCAGCTCTTCTTTTCCCTTCCCTCCCCCACGCCCTCACCCTCGTGAACCCTTGATAAATGATTATTATTTTCATATCTTATACTGTTCGTTGTCTGCCTTCATGCACATTTCGGTTGTTTGTTCCCATGGCGATAGCGCTGTGTGTGTTCTACTTTAATCATTGCGGTCAGTTCTCCTTTTCTCTCCCTTCTCCCCCACTTTCTCCCTACCTTCATGGTATTGTTCCTGAGGGGTTCATCTGTCTTGGATTCTGTGTGTCAAGAGCTCTTATCTGTACCAGTGTACATGCTCTGTCTAGCGGAATTTGTAAGGTGGAACTGGAGTCATGATTGTGGGTGGCAGGAAGTGTGACAGAACTAGAGGAGTGCTGTGTGTTTTGTTGCTGCTATACTGCACCCTGGCTGACTTGTCCCTTCCTGTGTCCCTTCTATGAGGGGATGTTCAATTGTCTACAGATGGACTTTGGGTTTCCACTCCAACCCCCCCCCCCCTTGTTTGCATTGATATGACTGTTTGGGATTCTCTAATGCCTGATACCTGATTCCATCGACATCTTGTGATCACAAAGGCTGGTATGCTTCTTCCATGTGGACTTTTTTGCCTCCCTGTAAGATGACCACTTGTTGAACTTTAAGTTTTTAGATCCCAGACACTATATCTTTTAATAGCCGGGCACCGCCAGCTTTCTTCGCTACATTACCTTATGCACCCTTTTGTCTTCAACAATCATGTTGGAAAGGTGAACATTACGGATTGCCAGATTATTAGAACAAAGTGTTCCTGTATTGAGGGAGGACTTGAGTAGAGGTCCAATGTGTATCTGCTATCTTAATATATAACATAAATATATGTACATAGACCTATATCCCTATCATTATATATTAATATATTTACATATATACATGCCTATAAATGTCTTCAGCCATCCACTGATCACAGACATGTCTAATCATGTCTCTATAAATGTCTTTTACCTCCTAGTTTTTTATTTCCTTTACTTTCCTCCTGTCCCTCAATCATGTTCAACCTCTATTTGCCTCTCAGTAATTATTCTAGGCAACGTTGCACTTGCTCAAACCCCACCAGGCATTCTGCACCCTCCTCCCCATCGATTTTAGCTCTCTTGTTGTTCCCGTGTCTCTAGGTTTGTTAGATATATACACTTCTGAGGTTGGTGCTTCCATCTCTCTAACCCTCCCCCTGAAGAATCTGTGCTCTTGGATTTACAGCATGTCAAAAAACGCAGTTTGGGCATTCACAAAAGACTCAAATTATGTTTCTTTTAAATAGCACAAAAGAAACTCTCCACAGACAAGATCAGGATTGTAGGGTGGATGGGATAAGTTTCTCAAAGAAATTCTTGTGGGACAGCCCTTTCTACCCTTGAAGAATGCGAAGGTACATTGTCAAAAAAAAAATCACTAGTACAATTTTCCTGGCTATTTTCTTACCCACAAAATTTTTAATTGTCTTAAAACTTCTTCTTAACATGCCCCATGGTCACCCTGTGTTCTTGGAGAAAATCTACAAAAATTACCCCTATGGAGTTCCCCAAATAGTCATCATAACCTTTTGAGGTGAACTCCCTGCTTTGAATTTAATTGGCCCAGTAGATCCATTTGTAAGCCACTATTTTGATTGGATTTTTTTAAGGCAGTTTAAAAACCTTTATTAGTTAATCAGCCACTAGTTTTCATCCACGTTGACTGTCTGTAGGTTTTTGAAAGTGGTGACAGGCACGTAGGTCACCAATGTGTAGAGCTTGTTTGGGAAATCTTCATCCTCATGATGTTTCCTGGACAACCGCACGCGGATCCGGTAGGGGACATTCCTGATTCCTTTGGCCCAGACAGCTTTGTTGAGCCTGGTGTCAATTCGTACATCTGGTGTCTCCATCTCCTTCATGGCAAACTTCTGGATCTCCTTGAGTGCGCTAGGGGCATGCTTCTTGAAGCTCATGCCAAGGATGCACTTGTGTGCTCTCTGGTCACGACCTCGTTGATGGCCAAGCAGGCCTCCTTCTTCTTACCGCCCTTCTTTGCAGGAGTCATAGTCTTGGGACCAGGCTGGAAAGCTTGATTGGACATTTTTTGAAGGCACCCTAACAAGACGAAAACAATTGCAATACTGAGAGAACTTGTCTTCAGCCATCCACTGATCACAGACATGTCTAATCATGCCTTGTTTGGAATATCCCTGTATATAGGAGAGTGTATGTATGAACTAGAACCCTAGTAAGCAATGCTTTTTGACTCACTTTCATATAATGCCTGGAAGAGACCAGTGGCCTGATAAAGGTTAGTTGTTCCTTTTCTGGGTCGTAAGGGTGCAATTATGTTTTAATGTACTGTGATTTCATCACGTGCTTATAATGTGCTAGACAGATAATCACGCCCACCTCTATCGACTCATAGCAGCTCCACAGAACAGGTTAGAACTGCCCTTGTGGGTTCTGAGACTGTGCTCTTTATGGGAGTACCAAGCCTTGACTTTCTCTCATAGAACAACTGGTGGCTTCAAACTTCTGACCTTAAGGTTAGCAGTCCAATGCATAACCACTTTACCACCAAGGCTCTCAAGCAGCTAATAGTTATGGAGTACTTACTAAGTGTTAGTCTCTTGTCAAAGTCACATGAGGGAAAATTGATAGCAACCAACAAGAAGGAATCACCTAGGCCTCCCAATACCCTAAGTTTTAGGCAATCAACACTCCATTAAAAGTAACTCATCAGGCTGAGCCCCGGTGGCGTAGTGGTTGAGTGCGGGACTGCGGCCCACGGGCTTGGCAGTTCAAATCCAGCAGCAGCAAGCTGGGTAGCTCCCACGACCACCAGAGGGCAGTGATGCCTAAAGCTAAAAGTACTTCATTTTGGTGTTGACACTATACAGAGCAGAACATACAAATTTACCAGATTCTACAGTTACATTTCAGTAACACTGACTACATTTTCAATTTGGGCAACCAATCTACCCTCCTTTTCTGAATTGCTCCTCTCCCATTTCCTCTCTACTCATTTGAGCTGCTGTTGTCACTATGATGCTATACAGATAATTTTTTAAAAGAGTACAATGCAGACAAGACAGACATTGCTTACTGATTAAGTCAAACTTTTGCTTAGCTTAAAGAAGACTTCAGGAGGTAGCTTTGGTTTAAAAATGTTATCAAAGCAGTAATTTGAGGGGTTCATCCAACTTCAATGTCTCCAGAAAGTCTGGATTTCATGAGCACCTGAAATTCTTTTTTCGCAGTATTATCTTCATTTCACAGGAAAAGTGCAGAAAGTTTAGGCAACTTTCCCCAGGTCTCACAGCTGGCTAATTAATGAACTAGATGTAGGCGATAGGTATTCAGCCTCCAGGGATTAGGTTCTTTTTTTGGGGGGAGGGGGGTTTGGGGGGACATCACTGCCCTCTTGTGGTGGGAGTAGGAGGCCCAGCCCCACTGCTGGAATTGGGCTGCAGTCCCACGCACAACCACGACGCCACCGGGGCTCCAGAATGAGTTTTTAATAAACGTTAGCTGCTATGTTTATGGAAGAAATGTGGCCCAATGTTGGAAGGGAATTCTTTGGTTTTCTTCCAGCCTGATGGATGTTTATTTGCCTACCATCAGAGAGATGTTATTGTTGTCTCATGACCATTAACATCTTTTTAAAGATCAGCAACCTCCCCCAAATCTAAGCTCATTGCTGTATGTTACCATAAGCATCTTCATCTGCGGTGAATCATGCCAAACCTGGGAGGTAAAAATTGACCCAAGAACCCCAAATCATCATGGTTTCTAGCAAGAGAATTCTTTTTATGGAATCAATAATAATCTAACTTTGGATGGAAACTAAATTGTGATTATATAACCAACTATAAATCTATGATGGTAAATACGACGAACAGAATACATTTTCCATTTCTAAAAAGTCTATTACAAGAATGGGCATTTTATCCTTCTGCAGTGAATTTTCAAGGCCAAAAGTTTTCAGTAATATGTATTTTCTTTTTTTTTCCCACAACAGTTTTATTGGCACATGATTTACATATCATACAATTCAATATTCAATCATTCAGTCATATTAAGGAGAATTGTACAATTATCACATCAAATTTAAAACACCCTCACCCCTGTTAAATTGCCTTTAAAAGTGAGTTGTGCAATCACAGTTCTAGCGCTCCCTCCCCCTCTCCCTTTCATTTTCCATTCTTGAAGTTCCCTTCCCTATCACCCTCCCCAACCCCTGTATCCCTATAAACCTTTGTAACGGTTATTACCACTATGTATCCACTCCTCCTGTGCTTCATAAACTTGAAAACCCAATAGAAACAATAACAAACAAGATTGAAATACGGTGGTAAGGATAAAATAATCATAATATAAAGACAAAAATACGAATACTGAGTAAGAAAGAATTCCCAGCAACATTCAAAAAGCCAAGGAAGAAATTTCTGTCATGGAACAAGTGATACTTAAACCCAAAACAAATTCAGTTCAGGTTTATAGGGAGGTCAACTGGCCAAGACTGGAGTTTGATCCAGCATGATCATGATGACGATGTCTCTGCCTGAAAATAAGCCTGTTTGAGACTCTTACCTATGGCCAGAGCAGATCTGCCAGGGGCTCGGTCTGAGTAGATACTCTGCATATGGGCTTTGGGCTTCCATTGTCCTTCAGAGCCTTCTCCAAATTAAGTGTTCATCATTTTAGCTCTGATACTTTCCCCCTTGCCATATTCGAATTTTGTAATTGTCATCCTGGGATCACACACGCTGGTGTGCTTCTTGCATGTGGACTTAGTTGACTCCTTGCTTAGAGAAGGCTGCTTGTTTGAATATAAGCCTTTAAGGCCCCAGACACTATTCTGATTAATAGCCGGGCACCATCTACTTTCTTCACCACACTTTGCTGTTCAGTGATATTTCATGGTATTGGGTATTGGGAGAGGCCACAGTATCAGAACTCTTCTTGAATTGGGGCTAGAGTTAAGTATACTTTTTTTTTTTTAATTAGAATTTCTCACATGATTTTTTTTTTTTGACTGGGAGCCCTGATGGCACTGTGGGATAAACTTTGGGCTGCTAACTTACAAGGTCAGTGGTTTCAAACCCACTCCCTTTACTAGAGGAGAAAGACAAAGCTGACTATTTCTGTCAATACGGTTAGTCTCAGATGCTCTAGGGAGCAGTGCTAATCTGTCCTAGATGATCCTTATGAATTAAGATCCACTTGATGGTCAGGGTTTGGGTTGGTTTTTATTTGGGCTAAACTATTTACAAAGGTAGAAAGAGGAACACTGTTAGGGACTTTATCCAAAAGACTAGGCGAGTTGGAGTCAGCAGTAACAAAAAAAAATGTACTCATCCAGTGCCTATGATGAGGTCTGTCCTCATTTAAAGTCATCTCTCGACTAAGTGTTAGTCATCAGATACTGCACTGTACCAATCCCTGTATTTGCTTCCAGCACTGCATTGCACAAAGTACCTATGGTGTTGCTTCCCCTGATGAGTCCTTCAGCTTGTGGAATTTAAAAAGACATGTAACCTGGAGGATTTATTTATTTACACCCTGCATTTGATTTTAATGGGGAAACCAGTTATTACAGTACATTAAACCATTAAGAGAGAAACTGAAACCCTTTTATGTTCATTCGGTTTGGTAATTTTCTGACAGCCATGCATTTTCTGCATCTGTTTTACTTTTAAAATTCATTTTGAATAAATTGTTTACTTTCAGTGGACAGTTTGGAGATGAAAAATTCTCACTTCATGGAAGCCCTCCCAAGTTGTTAAATAAACCTTTCTACCAAGGACTATCACCCCTCTACGTCAGAAGGAAAGAAGAGGGATGCCTGTAGAAGGGTCCCGGGCCCTTTAGAAAGCACTGATTTGCTCCTTTGGACACATATGTGCAAATAGACTGAGGAAGACAACACTGTGGATCTTAAGGGGGTGCGCCCTGTTGAGAAAGGAATGCGCCACGAGCTCTGGCATGGCCCAAGGAGGAGCGTGTCTACACTGTCACCCAGTTGCTGCTGGGGTTGTGGAAGACACGATTCTTGTCACAAGGATTACGGTGAGTATTAGGCATGTGACAAGAATTGAAGAAGAGTATTGTCTTGGGCATGTCCCGTTCTTTGAAGGGCCTATTTAGCTTCCCAAAGGGGGGAAGGAAAATGATTAGAAAAAACAAAGAAGTCAGAGAAAAGAGACCCAGTTTCAAAGGCAGCTTTAGATTCCTCTGTCTAGAGGGGCAGGCTTTGAGAGATGTATTGGGTAAAGCCGGAGCCTCTGGAACCCGTTCCCTGGGATTCATGGCACAATAGGTGTCACAGAAAGATGCGTGGGAGGTAGGCAGACACACCGATATATATGGATCGTTTAAGGGGGCCATGGCTAGGTACCGGTTGCTATTACATAGCACAACGGCCCCAGTGCATCTCACAGAACATTCCTGGGCACAGCTCCTGGCTGTCCCGTTGAGAAGCTCTTCCCATCCCTGTATTTGCTGCCAGCACCGCACCCCCTTTCTTCTCAAGCTTAAAAATAAATGTCAAGTGCCTGGTCTTCTGTTAAAAATTCATTGCCAAAGACGGTTTCACAGCAGGAGCCTTCCTAGGGAAAGGGTTGGCCTACATTCCTGCTAAGAATGTAACCTGGAAATGATGGAAAAAATCATTATAATCCATGTCAAAGAGCATATGGGTTTCCACTGAGCAGCCTGCCAAAAAGGACCTGCACGCATCCGTCCCAGCCTCTCTCAGCCAATTGACTGCAGCCGACAAATCCCTCAGACGTGGAGAAACGGAAGGCCAAATCTCGCACATATTTCTCCCATCGCTCAGAAACTTCTGAGTGGAACCAGTAAATGCCTTGCATTTCTTAATCTCAGTTTCCATAAAATTACAGTTATTGTGCGGGGATGCCTGGTTCCTATTGCATCCTGGAATCTGAGTGGCCGTGAAGGGCAAGTTCACAGAGATAAAATGAGGTCATTTTAAGATGTATATTAAAAAGAAAGAAAGGGGAAAGGAGAGAAAACAGCCACTGTATTTTAAAAGCTCCGTGCTTGCTATGGATGTGAGTTTCAGCTGGCTCCCCCACCCCCCAACACGATGTGTCATTTCTAAAAGAGGAATAATGCCGAGCTAATTAAGTGGAAGCAGAAACACCTGGTGCATATCATTATGGCATAAGGTCCTGGGTGATTTAATTAAGATCTTTATTGTTAGGAAGTGGCTTTCCAAGTATTTTTCCACTGAGCTTCTATTTCAATTTACTATCCATCTTGCTTCTCTTGGACTATGTGCCAGAAAGTATATAGTTCTTTTAGGAGAGAATTTTTTTCTGTCTGTGGAATCTCGTAGCTCAAGAAAATCAGAGGCAGATTTTCATTTTCCTTACAAGTCTTTATGTGTCAAACACTTGAAAGCTTAGAGCAATTTAGCCTCTCCTACACTGTGCAAGATAAAGTCCTCTAAATTAGCATTCTATTCTTTTCTAACACAGATAGATAAACACAAATACACTGCATGCTTTCCTGCTATATAATACAAGGAGCAAAGGCTGGGAATTTCAATATCGGTAGTTCTTACTTCTGATGCTTAGATTATTTAAAGCTGATAGAAAAGTAGATTGGAAATGAGGTTGCTATTTACTCCTGGGAAGCTACAGTCACGGTTCTAGCAGTTAAGATACAATAAGTTGAGCAGCTGCCTCTCTATCCTAAGACCCCTGTGCTCCTATGGAAACATTCAACGTAGTCATCTGAGCTTGGAAACAATATTCTACAACATTTTTTTTCCAGAGTGCGGTGCACCGAGACTGTGATTCTGATCACTCCAAACCGTGCAACCCAGCTTCAGCCCCTGCAGCTAATGTTACAAAGATGAAACACTTCTTTTCTCCAAGTTGTATAAATAGCTTCTAAGAAGATTTGCATTTCACATCTTGTTTCTCACCCTGCATATGTTGGTAAAACCTTATGAACATTCCAGGATGAGCAATAGTCCTAAAAATTTGTAGTCAGATTGACATTCTCTGTGACTGGTTTAACGGAACCTAGATTTGTCAGACACGAGTTCTCATGTCAGGAGCCCTTGAGGCTCTGTGCATTAGGTACTGGTCTGCTTGTCGAACGGTTGGTTATTCAAACCCATCAGCTTTAAATAATCTGCGCGTCCGAAGTAAAAACTACCGATATTGAAATTCCCAGCCTTTGCTCCTTGTATTATCTAGCAAGAAAGCATAGTGCCACAGAAGAAAGCGGAGACTGTTGGCTCCTGCAGAGATTCACAGTCTGGGAGACACTGTACTGGGTCATGATGAGGCAGAATTGCCTCACTGGCAGTGGGTCTGGGTTTCGTGTTCTTTGTGAGAATAATTATGTGTATTATCAAAATGTTCTGTGATTTGATTTAGGAAGTGGCCAAATAAGGTTCCAGGCATTTTTCTTGAATAGGATATGCTGTCCTTATTCATAATAAAAACACTTACCCACTCATTCACTGCAAAAGCAGGCTGCAAAGCCCCAGTGAATTGTATTCCTAAGTTCATTAGTGAGCTGATTATTTCAAAAGCGGAATGGATTTTTCCTTAGACACATGGTATAAGTAATAACTAATTTCCAAGCATAAGCCCCCAATCCAAATGACCTTTAAGTCATAGAAGCAAGACCGGCCTGTGTTCTCGTTGCTGGATGGGAATGCTTGTGCTGGGTTTTTGCCATTTCCCACTGCCCTGACCTTGAAACACCTGGCCTCAAGCTGATGCAGCCACCTGGGCTCCTCTGCTGTCTGGCTGTCAGTTGGCATCAGCGTTGCAGAGGCAAGAACTGGAGACCAAGCAGCAGGAAAAGAAAGGATGGGGAGTTTCTTTGGCAGTTCCCTCCCTACTTAGCTGCCCTCCATCTGGCAGCAAACGTATCCCTCTGAGAGGACAGCTCCAGCTGGGCAGACCTCCATTTTATCGAGATCTGGGAAGGCTATTACCTCCCCTTCCCCCCAGGCCTGGGGGCCTCCTTTTGCTAACCTCTGAACACCCCCAAATCCTGTGCTGCTTCTCCCCTCTCTGCCTACACCCTCAATAAACAGTCTTAAAAATTTTTTTCAAATCATTTTATTGGGGCCTTATGCAACTCATCACATTTCATCCATCTATCCATTGTGTCAAGCACATTTTCCATTTGTTGCCATCATCATTCTCAAAACATTTGCTTTCTACTTGAGCCCTTGGTATCAGCCCCTCATTTTGCCCCTTCCCTCCCTTCCTCCCTCCCTCATGAATCCTTGATAATTTATAATTATTATTAATTTTTCATGTTTTACATTGACCTATGTCTCCCTTTACCCACTTTTCTGTTGTCTGTTCCCTAAGGAAAGGGTTAGATGCAGATCATTGTGACTGGTTCTCCTTTCTCCCCTCACCTTTCCCTTATCCTCCTGGTATTGCTACTCTCAAGCATGTTCAGTGACTGCTGAGAAACAGTGGAGCAAAAGTCTATCTCTGGACAATACACACATATTACATATTAATCAAGGATAAGTTACCATCTCAAATGTTAACTAAGTTCACTTAGGGATTTAACAAAAGGGTGTCTTAACATTATTTGGTATGGGAGAATTTTATTATGTAAGTAAAAATGTTCCTATTTTGAGGTCACTTTTACTTTTTGTAATTACAAAATGGTATGATTCCCAGTGAGGGTCGATGTTTCCCCAGAATTGGTTAGATTTTGAGTGGATTATGTAAGCACATTTCCATTTTTATGATTACTTGTAGGTCTTAGTTAAAGTGAGCCTGAGTCTGCTTTTCATCCATAAAAATGCCAGCATTGGGCTGAGCCCCGGTGGCGTAAGTGGTTGAGTGTGGAACTGCAGCCCGCGGGCTTGATGGTTCAAATCCAGCGGCGGCTCTCAGGAGCAGCACTGGGTAGCGCCCGCGACCGCCAGAGGCAATGATGCCAGCATTTATTTCTTGTTTGCTTTCCTTTCAATCTTACAGAACTATAACAAAAGGGCAGTTAGAAAAGTCTTGATAATCTTCAAAAAGCTCATTGAGAATGCATATTATGGGGCTGAGCCCCAGTGGCTTAGTGGTTGTGTGCAGGACTGCAGCCCACTGGGATGGAGGTTCAATTCCAGCTCCATGGAGCAAAGTCTGGGGCCTCCTACTCCCACCACCTGAGGGCAGTAATGCCCAAAAAAACAAAAACAAAAAAAAAAGAATGCATATTATGAAAAAAATATCTGTGTATTTCTAGTTTTCTCTCACCAAAATAAATTTGTACTAACTTGTTAAGCTGTCTGAGCAGGATCTAGTTTGAGGCACTGAGAAGGATAGCAGAGGGTTGAGCCCTGCTGGCATAGTGGTTGTGTGTGGGATTGCGGCCCACAGGGTTGGCGGTTCAAATCCAGCAGCAGCTCTCCAGGAGCAAGGCTGGGCTTCCTACTCCCACCAGGGCAATGATGTCACACACAAAAGAAGAGAGAGAAAGATAGCAGAAAAGTTTGCAAAGAGCACTTATCAAAGGAAAATGAGCTCTCTAAAAATTGAAGCAAAGAGCAAACACCAAATGTATGAGTGGGAGATAGTGAAATCACTGATGCTTTATGAAATATCTCTGAAGACAATGTCCCCAAGAAATGACCAAGTTACAAATCGATGGACACCCATTCTGAGAAGTAGGCTACTGACACAGGCACTAACAGACATCAGTTCAACGGCCACCAGAGCTGGAAGGGGTCCAGGCAAAGGAAAAGCAGAATCAAGAATGTTTGGGGTACTTAATGGTATTTTGCTTGCTGACTTTCTGGAGGACCAAACAGCAATAACTTCTGCTATTGTGGGAGCGTTTTGAGAATGCTGACCCATGCTTTTGCAAGAAAACGCTAAGAAAGCTTTACCAGAGAGCCCTTTTCCACCACGATAACATTCCTGCTCACGCTTCCCATCAGGCAAGTATAATTCTGTGAGAGTTTCCATGGAAAACCATTAGGAATCCACCTTTCAGTCCTGATTGGCCTCCTTTGGACTTCTTTTTGTTTCCTAGTCTTAAATAACCTGTCAGCAGTACCCCCACGACTGTCTGGACCTGGTTAAATTTCCAGGCCAGAACCCTGAGTTCTTTAGGTTTGGAATCATCACTTATAAAAGTGTCTTGGATTTTATGTTGACAAATAAAATTCACACTTCTATTTTTATCTTTTTATTATATTTTCCATGAACTTTAAAAGTATCCACATATATGTTGTCATTTATTTTTTGCCAAGGGGAGAAAAAAAATTTTTCAGGCAGATAGTCTCAAAGAAAGGAAGCATTATACTAATATGTTGTAGATTCTGTAAAACACAGTCTTACCAATTAATGGTTAAAGTCCAATTTTTCAAAATAAAATAAATATGTATTGTTGGGGAAGGTGATGTTGTGAATATATTTCCGGATGCTAGAATTTTAGAACAATGGTTGAACATTCTTTAGACTAAAATATCTGCTTTCTTAAAAATGAATGATAGTTTAGTTTTAACTTCTGATGAAAATTTGCATTGAACAATATGCTCTCTTAAGAGCTACCTGGTAGCAGATGGACATTGGGCCTCTCTTCAAGTACACCTTCAATGCAAGAACACATTATTCTATTAAACTGACATTCCATGATGCTCACCTTCCCAACACAGTTGTGATGACAAAGCAAATGTGATGAAGAAGCTGATGGTGCCCTGCTATCAACAGATATAGCATCTGAAGATAAACAAGCGGCCATCTAGCTGAAAAGCAACAAAGCCCACATGGAAGGAGCACACCAGTGTATGTAATCATGAGGTGTCAATGAAATCAGCTATCAGGCATCAGAGAACTAAAAATCATATCATTGTGAATGGGGGCAGTGAGTAGTGGAGATCCAAAGCCCATCCGTAGGCAACTGGATGGCCCCTTATAGAAAGGTCATGGGGAGAAGATGAGCCAGTCAGGGTACAGTGTAACAATGATGAAACATATAACTTTCCTCTAGTTCTTTAATGCTTCCTTCCACCCCTGTATCATGATCCCAATCCCACCTTACAAGTCAGGCTAAACCAGAGGATGTTCAAGATAAGAACTGAAAATTCAGGAAACCCAGGACAGATAAACTCCTCAGGACTTATAATGAGGGTAGGGAAGGTGGGGTAAAAAGGGGGAACCGATCACAAGGATTGACATATAACCCCATCCCTGAGGAATGGACAACAGAAATGTGGGTGAAGGGAGACGTTGGACAGTGTAAGACATGATATAATAATAATAATTTATAAATTATCAAGGGTTCATGAGGGTGGTGAGGGAGGGGGAAAATGAGGAGCTGATACCAAGGGCTCAAGTAGAAAGAAGATGTTTAGAGAATGATGATGGCAATGAATTTACAAATGTGCTTGACACATGGATGGATGTATAGATTGTGTTAAGAGTTGTATAAGCCCCCGATAAAATGATTAAATAAAAGTAAAAGAACTACCTGGATGGAAACAAATTGACAACAGCAATTTACGAGATTAGACAGGGACCTTCAGGGCAGGGAATTTATGTTAATTGGCAAGGAGCAATTCAGAAAAGGAGGCTGAAAATGGCTGCACAACTTGAAGAGTGCAAAGTCACTAACAGGTTCATGTTAAAAATGTTGAATTGGCATATATTTTGTGGTGTATTTTATCGGAAAAAATTAAAATACATTTTCACAAATGTTTAAAGATAAATTTTATTTTTACTTAAGATTATTTTCTGCTAGTACTAAATTTCGGTACCTTTCTTTTAGGTACAATAAAACAACCAAAGAACATTTACCTTGAAGTTAATGCTATTCTTATATGAAAACACATTTTATAAGGGCATTAAACTAGTCTAGTCATAAATCCTTAGCTTCAAAATGTGATTTGGCTCATAGATTTACACTTGTAAAATAAGCAAGGTTTCAATTAAAATTCAATAGGTTATGCCTAAGCATCAATCAATTTGTGTCCAGGGGCATACACTATTTATATATTAAGTAGCCTAATAGAAAGCACTTTTCTCTCAAGGTTTTTATTCTTCACTAATATACCATGTGTAAAAAATGCATTCTTGGCACAATATATTACACAGTGGAGTTTGATTGCTTACATATGTTTCTGAATTTTACAAATCCTACATTGTCCTTAGAAGTTAATACAGAGGGCTGAGCCCTGGTGGCATAAGTGGTTGAGTGCGGGACTGCGGCCTGTGGGCTTGGCAGTTCAAATCCAGTGGCGGCTCTCAGGAGCAGTACTGGGTAGCGCCCATGACCACCGACCACCAGAGGGCAGTTAATACAGAATACAAAAGTAAGGAAAAAGTATTGCTACGACATTTCTAGTTCACATATGCATGGGTTTACTACAAACAACAATTTCTTAAACATGTCTCTGTGATCAGTGGAGAGTTGCAGAAAAATTCGCTCAGTCACACACTTGACTTGGCCTTAATGGGTTGTCTTCAAAAAAGAAAAAAGAGTTTGTGTGTGTGTGTGCGTATGTATGTCACAGGGGAAAAAATGATTTTGAGTTCAGCATTGATATCGAATAAATTTACAGGAATATTGTTCCACGTAAAACAACCTTTTAAGGAAGGTTGGGAAGACCTCAAAGATGAGTCAAGAGAAAGCAGGTTGACAACTGCAGAAACCAGTGGAAGAAGACAGTCAACTCACCATTAATATGACACCTTCTCAAGTTGGGGTCTCGCCTCGTTTGTCATCTTAACCTCAACAAGTTTTCGGCTAGTTGGGTGTTGACTCAAAGAGCTAATCATTCCATAACTCTTTTTATTGGGGGGGCATCACTGCCTCTGGTGGTCATGGGAACTACCCAGTGCTGCTCCTCAGAGCCGCCACTGGATCTGAACCGCCAAGTCTGCGGGCCGCGGTCCTGGACTCAACCACTGACACCACTGGGGCTCAGCCCTCCATAACTCTTTTAAGCAAGATTTAAACTAATGAAGATGATTTTTATGGAATGAGTACGCGTGGCTTGGATTTTCCGATACAATCAAGAGATCAAAGTTTAATCAAGGCAATGGCTTCTGAGGGGATCTGCTGAGTCCATTAAATTCAAGGGAGAGAAGTTTATTTGGAAAGTTATGATGACTGTTTAAGGGAACTCTAAATAAAGGAGTCATTTTGATAGGTTTTCTCCAAGGACACAGGATAATCACACACGATAATTGGGATATCGTAAGAAATGAAAAACTGTTCGGTGAGAAAAAGGCCAAGAAATTCATATCAAGGTTTTTTTCCCCATCACAACAATGTACCTGTTCACTCTTCAAGGTAGCAAGGATTTCATTGTAGCGTCTTACCTGGCCTACCTTACAACCTTGATCATATCCCTTGTGACTTCTTTTTGTTCTCAAAATTCAAAGACCATTTTAAAGGGATTATGATTTGAGTCCCTTGCAGAAACTCCAACTGATGATTTTCCATGGTGTCAGTTGACGAGTGAGTGTAGAATTATTTGAAGAAGGGGTCCAGGGGTCCTCAAACTTTTAAAACAGGGTGCCAGTTCACTGTCCCTCAGACCATTGCAGGGCCAGACTATAGTTAAAAATAAATAGCAACAACAAGGGAAACTGTGAACAAATTCACTGTGGGCCTGGGATGAGTTGACTGATAAACAGGACAGGCAGTGGCAAGGGCAAAAATCCCCAGCAGATAAATGTCCTCGGGCCGCATGTGGCCCGAGGGCCATAGTTTGAGGACACTTGGGTTAAAGAGATCAAAAGGTGCCTTAAGGAGTATACAGATCTAAAGTGAGGTGATGTTGAGAAACAATTATATTTTGATACTCTTGTTTAATAAAGACTTCTATCATATTATAGAAATATATATAACCTAACCTTGAATATTAGATTACGGACTACAAACAACAGAAAATAATTTGGCTTATAACTTAGATAGACAGGAATGTGCCACCCAGGAACAATGGAGACACTTCTTTTTGTGGCTTTTTAGAATGTAGTAAGCAATTGTCTTTTAAGGATGGATCACCAAGCAAAAACTAACCAAAAATAAAATTTGAAGGAAGCCTTACCAAGGAGAAGTTAGTCCATTACATGACTAATCCAAAGTGTGGGAGGGAGGGAGTAGAAATGAAATCCACAAAATCTTGGCATCAAGAAATCTGAGTATACAGATCTTTATCTAATACTACCTTTGATTCAGTTAGGACCCAGAGCCAAACATCAGTAGAATTAAAAACAAGAATAATAACAACAATTACAAATTCCCCCTCTTTCTTCTTCTCTCTCCCAGCAGCTAAATGCACCATTATTGAGCTTTCTCTTCATCATTCTTTGCTCATCAAAGATCTTTGATTCGCTTTTTGCTAATTTAATTGACAATGATGCTGTTATAAATATCAAATTACTCTTCATGAAATTATCTGCTTTATAATGACTAAATGTCACCATTGAATTCTAAATCTACTTTCTAAATGCCTTTCTAGAATGAGTCATTTTTCTTTCAGGCTTTCTTAGAGCTGAGAAGTTTTATCCATCAGTTTAAAAAATAGTTATGAGGGCACAGAGTTTTGTAAGTCTCAAGTCATTCTATTGGGCATCTAGCCCTAATCTAATTGATATCAGGCTTTCAGTCACTGGGTACTGGTTATCATAATATTACATTTTTTAGTATTTCTACATATTTCCAGAATATCATGTTTTTTTCTGTCTACTTTATATAATTCGCAACCTCTCTGATTACCTTGGGCCCTTTTAATAATTCTTTTTTTTTTAATAATTCTTCAGCCAAGATAAAATTACTTACATTTTAGAGTATGATACATATATTTCAAAATAAATATATACCCTATGCCATCTTTGGAGAGAGAAATAATAATGCCATACTCAATTTAAAGAGAATTGACTATACTGTAAGTATTGCCTTGATGACAACAACAGAGAACGCTTTGTGTCTGGTGGCAAAAGGAGAAGAACAATGATCAATAGTCTAGAGGTTTCTACCCAACCAGCCTACACAGAGCTTGCCGTTTTGAATGTGGTTTGCATCATTATGCAAAAAAAAGGGAAAGCATAGAAGGGATGGCTGAAGGAGGCAGTGCATTTCTACCACGTTACGTTCCTAGATGTGCCCTCCAACCAGCATTGCTCCACACATGTGCCCGTCAGCGCCAGTTGCTGACAGATTCCGGGTCCCAGGAGAGTGCTAAGAATATCTGTCACCTTTGGAGTTCTCCAGGTACAAGGCAGCCATTTCCTCCTCCCCTCCCTGCCTCTCAATAAGTGACTTCTGTTTCACATTATCCAGAGTGGCCCCGTCCAACTGAAGTAAAATATTATGGTTCTTAATGAGAAGAGTTTCAAATGCACTTGGCCTTCCTAGCTTTTAGTGGACAACCAAGGCTAAAGAACTGCTATGAAAAGAGCTGCTTTTTTATAACTGGTTCCACCCTGGGACTAAAGCATGTTTGCTTAAGGATACTAAATTGAGACAAACTTCTTCATTAAAAAAAAAGGGGGGGGGGAGAAAAAGAAAAACAGGTTCTGCAATGTTTTTATAATAATTCAAAGTGAAAGCAAATGAATGGTCTTTTTTTTTTTTTAGCCATACACAAGAGTGACTATACGGTTCACTTTATTTATTTTTCAAGTTATTGCCAAGAAAAGGCAGCTCCTAACACAAACCCTGCTCTTATTGAATTCATAAGGATAAAAAATGGATTGAATTTGTCCAAAAACGATTATGCTACAGACACAGTAAGAGGGGACTGAGAAGGCCTGACAGAATTGTTCCTCACATAGACTTGAAGGAAGTGTCCCCAATTTGAGATACTTTATGAGTTAAAACAAATTGGGTAGTGTTTATCTTTCATGCTTTCCTCCTTTGAACTGGAACTCTTATATTCAAGTCTTATTTTAGCTCTCATTCTGGTAACAGCTATAAATCCCCACCCCACCTTCCCTGTGGTTTCCCTCTCCTTCTGTGTAATATATGACTTCCTTTTTGTTTTCTCCTTTGTTTCTTTTTATCTCTGCTTTATTCATTCAAACCTTTACCCCTGCAAACTGTTTATTTACCAACCAGTGTTTACAGATTCCTGCCATGTTCCAACCACATGTCTTAAGCCTTTGTCTTTCATCTGGCCTCCACAGGCAGCCATGTCTTTACGGCCTATAATCCTGCAATCCCTCTTCTCCCGTTTACTTGTTTCTCAAAGGACAACGAAGAGCTCTCCCGATGAAAACACATCCAACGAGAGAAAAAGGAAACTCGCCAAAGACAATGTCCCCAATTCTTCTCATGCTCACGAGAAAATATATGATGTGGTCTACATCTGTGTTCGCTCACTTAGTTTATATAGCCGGCGAAAGGAAGAGACTGGATTTTTGGCTCTGTCCCTCCTTGTCTGGGCAATCTTGGACAAGTTACTTTACCAGATGCCTGAAATCCCTTCTGGAACAAGGCAATGGTATAAATAAATAAATGACCTTGCTCAGACTTCATTTCCTAATTATAGAGGAAATATGGCATAGATGTTAAAAGTACAAACTCTTGGATGAGACTCCAGAACTTTCCACTGACTTGAAAGATGGCCTTAGTTCCCTCATTTGTGAAATAGGCCCAATAATAATATCGACCGCTTTAGGCTGTGGTGAGCAGTGAGTGAGATACGACAGAGAAAGCTTTTAACACACTGCTTGGTACTCCTTAAACAAAGATGTGGGCAAATCTGGGGCAGACTTCCTAGCTGCTCCTAGCTTCCAGTCTTCCTTGGTTTGTGGTAGAATAACTCCAATCTCTGTCTCCATCTTCACAAAGCGGTCTCCCCTGTGTGCCTCTCGTGCCCTCTTTTCATCTTAGAAAGATCAACCATGGAATTTAGGGCCCCCTCGACACCAGGATTTCACCCTGAGATCCTTCAAAAATTATATCACTTTTGGAAGTCACCATTCAACCCACTACAACATGTATCCATGTAAATAAATCTCCATCATCACTTCTACTGTCTGCAAAGCCCTGTCGCATCATTTATTTCACCAGTTTGGTTACAAGCTGCAAAAAACTAAGCTAAAATAAAATAAAATAATTGGTGCTTGACACAATGGACGGATGTATGGATTGTGATAAGACTTGATAAGACCCAACAGAATGATAAAAATGAAATAATTGTTGGACAATTAGGACATCTCTAATTTTGCTGTTCTAGACAATAATAAAACAGACAACTGTTTATCTACACCCACTAAACCAAATTTTTAACCTTAGGGGAAAAAAATCTCACATGTGAAATTTCTTAACATTTTTTTCTTTTCTTTTTTCTCACATCACTGCCCTGGTGGGAGTAGGAAGCCCAGTCTTGCTCCTGGAGAGCTGCTGCTGGATTTGAACCGTCAATCCTGTGGGCCACAGTCCCGCACACAACCACTATGCCACCTGGGCTCAGCTTAAATTTCTTTTCTTTTCTTCTATCAAGTCCACAGCTACATGAAGTTGCAGAAATGTCCTTCCAACAGCAGTACATGAGAATGCCTGTTTCTATACATGCCACCCAAAATAGACCCTCAAAACTCGTGGCCATCAAGTCAATTTGGATGCATAGGGACCCTATACACAGGGTAGAATGGTTCTGTGGGTTTCTGGGACTGTAACTCTTTTTTTCCCAGCCGACCACACAGCCTGGCATGCTTTATTGCCTCTCCCTTGGGTGCAGGAGAAGGCGGCACAGTGGCTTTGTAGAGGAGACTCAGGCCCACGACAGACACAGGGCCAGCTGGCGGGGCTCCCAGAGGCTGGGCAGAGAAACGGGCCTGGCACCTTGGTCCTGTTGAGGCAGGCAGGGTCCGAGCGGTGCTGACAGGAGCGGAGGGGTGTGGCGAGGGCTCACATGGTCCAGCAGACATAGATGAGGGTCGGGAGGACGAAGCTGGCCACAGACAGCAGCATGTTCTTAGGGTTCTCTTGCCGCAGCAACCTGAGCCCCTTCGTGTGGAGGGAGGCTTTGTTCGTCAGGCTGCCCTTCTCCTTCTTCAGAGACCTCCTGGCCTCAGGGGACAGCTCTGCATGGTAGAGCCTGTCTCTCACGACCTCCAGACCCCTCTGACACTGCGCCAGTTTCTCCTGCAGTCCGTCAAGCTCCAGAGCGACGCTCAGACTCTCCCACTACTTTCTCGGGACTGTAACTCTTAAGGGAGCAGGGAGCCTCGTCTTGAGCCTGAGGAGCTGCTGCTGGTTTCAAACTGCTGGCCTTGTAGTTAGCGCCTTCATTGAAAACCACCACCCTTCTGGGGATCTTACAATGTTGTTGTTGTTAGGCGCCATCAACTCCGTTCACCCCGGAGTGACCTTATGCGCAATAGAAGGAAGCGTTTCCCAGTCCTTCGCCATCCTCTCAGCTGTTCCCTTGTTTGAGCCATGGTTACAGCCGCTGTGTCAGTCCATCTCCGGGAGAGCCTCCCTCCAGGGACCAGTCTCTCCTGACAACATGTCCAAAGTATGTAAGACAGAATCTTCCCAGCCTGTGGAGCTCCCTGGCCGTCTGTGTTCATCTGGGTAGACTAGAGAAACAGATTCATAAACACACACATGGATATAAGGGGAAGGGTTATTATATACAAGAAGAATGGAACATTGAGAAAGCACCCCAACCCAGTCCAGTCCAAGGTCATAAGTCTGATATTAGCCCATATGTCCAATACCAGTCTATGAAGTCTCCTTCCGACTCATGAAGCACGTGCAGTAGAAGCATCCCAGCACTGGCAGGGGTCTCCCCATGGCTCCTCAGGGTCTATCAGCAGTATCCATTGGCGGTAGAAGCATCTCGACACTGGCAGGGGTCTCTCTGTGACTTCTCTGGCCCCAGAGGTTTGGTTCCACCAGGGCAAGCCCATGTGGCTTCTCCTCCGACTCCTCCAGGTTCCAGAACTCAGGCTCTATCAGCATGCCACCATCTTGTCTTGTCGGGAGACCAACTCCAAGTGACTGAATCAAGTCTCTCTTCTCCAATTGGGAAATATCGTGAATTTTCCCCAGAATTCTCAGGAGAAAGTCATGCCCACACAGAGGCCTCATTGGCTATCTCCAGAGTGACAGGCTAGACTCCACCCCTACAGTTCCAATCATGAACTTGATACATGAGTACATGACTGCCACACAATCCATTGTCCACAACACTTTCAATCTTCTTCTCCAGCACCACAATTCCAACAACTCGATTCTTCTCCAGATTTCTTTATTCAATGTCCAACTTTCATATGCCTATGAGGCAATTGAAAATACGGTGGCATGGCACTTCAGTCCTCAAAATAACATCCTTGCTTGTCAATCCTCCAGAGGTCTTGTGCAGCAAAATTACCTCATGCAACTTCTCTTTTGACCCCTTGCCTGCTACTTCCATAAGCACTGCTCGTGGATCCAAGGAAGATAATAGATCCCACAATAGCTCCCGGTCAACTTTTTTTATCTTTGCCAATCTGGTCCAAGCTGAGCCAGACAAGCTTCAGGACTTTGAATCTTGTTCTGAGTTGCACAGAGATGAAAGAAATCACACTGTGAGATTAAACATTTCCTACTACCAAGATGTTGTGGAAGTGCAAGTTCTTTCTGTCATCTTCAGCCTTACCACCTCTCCTGTGGTGGCCTCCTCCGTGAGGCCCTCACATTTTCCCAATGCATTTCCTTGCCCCTAGAGAGTTAGCACTGACTTTTGCAACTCGTAAAGGAACTCAAATATCCAGTAGCAAAAACAAAAACCTGGAATATATTTTGACTTGCAGCTACCCCATTGGATCTCAGCCAAAGGAGGAGTCTGGGCAGGAGGTGTGTGTTAGTCTGGGTAGACTAGAGAAACAATTCCATAAACATGCCCATGTATATAAGAGAGAGTTTTATATAAAGGATAATTGTGCATACCAGTCTACAACATTCTCTTCAGACTCACGAAACACATGCAATGATGTGCATGCAAGATGATCACACACCAATGGGTAGAAGGCCTTTGGACCCAGGGGCGCTGGCAGGGGACTCCAAGTGGCTCGTCCAGTTCCCAAGGCATGGACTCTATCAGCTGCAGTGCCATGTGTCTTGTCAGTAGACCATCTCCAAGGGAATGAGCTGTGAGAGAGATAGTATCTCTTGCCTCCAAGGAGGGAAAAACCACTGGATTTCCCAGAATTCTCAGGAGAAGGTCAATGCCCACACAGACGCTTTATTGGCTATGGACTGGTTGGCAGGCTAGACTCCACCCCTACATTCTGAATCCTCAAATTGATAAATGATTATATAACTACCACAAGGTGTAAATTTGAGAGAAACCAGGAGTATGTGACTAATACCCACAGTAAACAGAATATGAAATCCAGAAATAAATGATGTTAAACTTGTAACCCCTAACTTAGTTCTCCTCTAAAAGCAAGCAAACACACGCACTCACACACAAACTCAGTTCTGACTCGTAGCCACCTTAAAGGACTGAGTAAAACGGTACCTTTGGGTATCTGAGAATTCAGATCGTTATCAGAATACACAGCCTCATATTTCTCCCATGGAATGACTGGTGGGTTCAAACCACAGACCTTGTGGTTAGCAGTTCAATGCATAGCCCATTGTGCCACCAGGGTTCCTTCTTAGTATAAGACTAATTTAGTCAGAACGAATTTTTACTTTTCACTGAACTCGCTGTCTTAGGTTGTGTGGTAGTTATATAATTTCATGCCAGCTTGAAGATATGAAAGTGAGGGGGTGGAGTCTAGCCTCTCAATAAGGTCGCAGCCAGAGAGTACCTCCTTGTGGGTGTGACTGTCTCATAAGGAGGGTCCTGGGAGCTTCACCCCCCTCTCAGCCTTCGCCTTCCTGTTGAGGAGCCATGAGAGATATGCATGAGCCCTGCCATGCGGCCGCTGTCATTTGGGTCCACATAACTCTGCATCCACCGGCCTGTGACCCATATTCTACATCAGAGCATATTATGACTGCGAGAGTCTGAAGAGGGATTTATGAACTAGTATCGGACTTATGGACTTGTATTGAGCAGTGGACTTGATCTGGACTGGGCTGGATGTTTTCCTGATATACAACTACTTGATATAAAACTCTCCGACACAGGTATGAGTGTCCTTGAATTTGTTTCTCTAGTCAACTTGGCCTAACATAGATAGAAAGCTATCCAAAGTAGCATACTAATAGTAGTTGACCCAAATATTGCATACGGCTTCTTATACAGAAACAGACCAAAAAACCACAACAAAAACCCTAGCGCATGCAATCAAGAAAAAAGTGACAAAATGAAAATTATTGTTCTAGTTTTTCAGTAAGACAATGACAGGCAAATCAAACCTTTCAGCTGAGGCCCAGGTTCCTCTGGGACATTTTCTTAAAATTCAAATTAGTTTATTTTAAGCTTATATTCTCATCCTCTTGCCTAAGTAAACAAGATATTAACTGTTCGTTTCATTTAATGCTTCTCATTCCCAGCCTGAAAACAAAGTCCAGACTCCAAAAATGTCAATCCATAAATATACCCTAAGAGTCTCAGTGTTGTGAAAACAATGAATTTTACTTGTTTCAAAGCAATTTTGTCATGGAACTATTACCTGGAACAAATGTCAGTTTCCTTGTCGTTCATGTAGCCAAGTGAACAGAGTTCAGTGTTGCATGCTTAGTTATTGAATAAGAAGGTCTTTCCAGCATCTCCCCCCACCTTCCTTCCCCTCATGTGCCTTTAAGGTCCACAGAGAGGTGGGGGAAGAATAACAATGTCAATGGAGGGTCAAGTTACTAACCAACCTGGGGGAGGGTAGAGGAGTAGACCTCATTCTGGCGTGCCAGTCCTTGAGGGCAATGTACCTGATCAGAGCAGCTCGTTTCCAGAGATGACTGCAGGACCAGACTCAGCTCGAGAAGTGACAACCTGTCCCTAGATGGCAGTGCTGCCAAGGACAGAAGGTACAAGGAAGGAGAGCAGCAGGTCAGACCCACCCATGTATAACCCACCCGCCCACGTGGGCACAAACCAAAGAGGCGTGTAACATACTAGTGATGGAAGCAAAGCCACAAGCTCCTGAGGAATCCTGATCATAGACTTCTGATTTGCTGGGGCAGAGTGGGGAGTTGGGGGTTTGTTTAGAAGGGGGGATGATGATGACAGCACTTGGCGTCCCCTCAGAACTTGTTGGGGGTTACTCACAAGGGGCCACACTGAAAGTCTAAGGCATAACTGGGAGTGGAGTGGTGACTAGACTGCTTCATCCCTGACTGTGGGAATAGCAACGTACATCTACAGGAGGCTTGCCTTTTGAGCACGAATGCTGTTGTTCTAGGTCATGATCCCTGTTAGACTGCTGACTGTATGTATGTATGTTTGCTTGTTTTAAATATATATTTTATTATTTGTCTATATAAGATATGCAGGATAGGCAATCTGATGGAGATAGCAGCCAGCTGGCGGTTTTCTGGGAGAGGAGGAAGGGTGGTGGTGAGAGTTAAGCAAGGAGCCAACCATGATGGGTACAGGGGAATAGTAAGTGTTCTGAAAAGGACCACAAGGAGTGTGTAGCTTTTCTGGTCATGGTTGATCAATCAAATTATATCTGAGGGGTGAATGATAGGCAAACATAACAGTGGGGTAGGAGGAAAAGAGAGAGAGAACTCAATAATTTAAGGAAGCAATATTCGTTTATATATGTATTTATTTCTAAATGGGTTCCACTTAAATCTTACCTCTGTACAAAAACAGTTTGTTCTAATATCGTGGCATTGTATGACACCTTCCTGGCTTGATGTCTGAAGACAAATTGGGTGCATTAGGAAATGTAGAGAAGAAAGCAGCTGGTGCCTGGCTATCAAAAGGTATAGCATTTAGGGTCTTAAAGACTTGTAGTTAAACAAGTGGCCACCTAGAAGGGAAGCAGTAAAGTCCATATGGAAGAAGCACAACAACCTATGTGATCATGGAGTGCAACAGAAAGAGCTATCAGAATTTTTAAAAAACATGCAACCAACTTGAAAGGAAGGGGAGTAGATGCAATGGAAATGCAAAGTCCATCGGCAAGACAATTGGACAGTCCCTCTCAAAAGGGCCACACAGATGGGAGATAACTCCAGAGTGTGGTATGGCACTGATAGACCACATAACTATCCTCTAATTCTTTAAGATTTCCTCCCCTTACTATTAAGGTCTTTATGTGATATACCTCATTAATCACGTTAGATTTGCATATATTCGTTTGTATATTTAAGCTCGCTCGGTACATGGTAGTCAAGAGAGATGACCCGTCAGAGACAGCGACAGGAGTAAGGTTCTCTGAGAGTACGGGGAGGGGAGGGGAGAGGAGGGGAAGGGAGGGGGGAGGCAAGGGGGCGGGGAGAGTTAGTAGTACTGATGATTGTGGAGCTCCACCTGACGTGAATGAACATCAGAACTGTATGGGAAGGGATGTACTAGAACGAGCAAGATATAACAGTAAAAACATTACGAAAAAGGTCTTCCCTTCAGAAATATGAAAAATAATAGCAAGAGGGTTGTAGCAATGACTAGAGTCAACCTGCAAAGCCAGGAAGGTAGTGAAGAAAAATGGCAATTGGGGAGTCTAGTCTCCTGCCCTGCTTATGCCTAAATATGGGTCAACAAGTGCCCTTAGATTATCCAAGAACCAAGCCAGAAAAAAACAAACTGAATGCCATTAAACTGATTTCACCTCGTTGCAACCTTATACAGCAGAGCAGAACTTCCCCTTTGAGCTTGTGAGACTACAAATCGATGAGGAGACAGCCTTATTCTCCTCCCACAGAGCAGCTGCTGAGTTCAAACCACCAACCTTGTGGGTAGCCATTTCACGACGCCACCAAAATCCCTGATATGAGAACATGCCCATTAGAATGATGTAAATATTTGTCAACTTGCTGTTATTGATTAGAGAATTCTAGAACCAGCTGGATCCTTAGAGTAACTGAAGCCCTTCCCACACATCAGTTCATAAATGAGGATTTGGATATCCAGAGAGATCACAATGGCCATGTCTGGAGTCACAGTGTTCATATTTCAATCCAGTGAAGATAAATTGTATTGCTCTGTGGATCCTTAATTTTGGTTCCTGATCAGTGTTGCAGTCACTACTGCTACATGAAAAATAATCCCCGAGGGCTGAGCCCCGGTGGCGTAGTGGTTGTGCGCGGGACTGCGGCCCACTGGGACGAAGGTTCAATTCCAGCAGTGGGGCTGGGCCTCCTACTCCCACCACCGGAGAGCAGTGATGCCCCCCCAAAAATAAATAAATAAATAAAAATAACCCCAGAACTTAATGGTGCAAAATAACCCCCATTTTATTTTGCTTTTGCTTTTAGGAGTCAGGAATTCAGCAAGAGGCCTGATGGGTAGATTTTTCTTAGGGCAATGGGTGGGGTGGGGTATGGGGGCTTTCATGTCACTGCCATCAGCTGACGGAGGCTGAAGTCTGAAGCCCTGTGGGGCTGGATACCAAGGTGACTCCCTCATGACCAACAGTTGATGCGCAGTTGCCTGGGAACTCAGCTGGGGCTTTCCCTCGGGTCACTTTTCCATGGCCAGTCCTGCAGGTATCTTCTACCTGTAGATTTGACAATGACCTCTTTTGTCTGATCAATCTACAGGGATGTCCTGTTAAGGAAAGACCACTGTTTTCTCTACTTCTAGAGAATTACCGACCACTTCATCACCACGAACTTTCACGCCAGCCCATGCAATGTCTCTTCGTGCTATCATCTCGATCCCAAGGCCAAGGCTGCTTTTCAGCTCACCCCTCTTCTGGTAATGACCTTCCCTTGCACCCGTCTCACTGCCCCGTCCATTTCAGGAGGTACAACGAAGAGCTTGGGGGGAGGAAGGGAGAGAGAATCCAGCAAACCCAGTTCCATCCTTTTTGGAGGGGGTGGTTAGGTGACCTGGGGGCTGCTCTCTATTACCGCGGACTCTTCATCTAGATGCGAAGAGAGTGTAACAATTTCTCTCACCTGTATAAGACTAAAAGAAACAATATCTGGAAGCAAGGTAAGTCTTACAAATAACTGTGTATTATTATTACCGAGGAGCAGGCCAGGCGCTAGTCAAGTCAAGGGCTTCTCTTTTGACTCCTGTAGGGCCATGTCTATGAGAGGCTGAAGTGGAGAAGCTCATTCATGAACTATCTGCGAGGGACTAGACGCTGTAGTAGGCACTGGAAGAGTAAAACAAGTAAGGCACATCCCCTTCCTTCAAGTACTCTAAGATTAGATGAGGAAACAGACATATAATGTGGTTGGTGATCAAAGAAAGGCAGAACCTGGAATGGGTTCACCATGACGGATTGAGTGAAGATGCCTCAGGTAGCAGCAGGTGTTTGGTGCAAGGGCATTTAGGAGGAGGCCATGGAGTCTTCTCCCAGGGCCACCAACAGGCATTTTTTTGGAAAGCCGATGTCCCTTCCAGTGCTGGGATCCAACTAATGTAACAACGGGTTCGCTGCTCTAGTGGCCATTTTAAGTATCTAGAAAGATACATCAGAAGGTAGTTTATTGTTTCATGCAGTTGACACTGAAATAAGAGCAATAAAAGAGGTACCCAAACTAAATTATGTTCTAATAAAGAGTTTTAAGATATGAGCAAAAATATTAAATACTTGACAAGAACAAACAAACCCAAAACTGTTATTTAAGATATTTCTGCTTGGTGTCCTCACTTGTAATATTCGTGGCTCTTATCCGAGCGTCATCTGCCATATAATTTATCCTTAACCATCCTCTCACTAGAGGAGGAAGAGCGTATGCTTTGAAAGGTAGGACAACATATTGAATATATTAGAAACAGGTGACTACTCTTTTCTGAACCTATCATGTTCATCTTTAAAAAAAAAAACACCTTTCTTTTTCTGCTGAATATACAGCAGTTGTTCTAGCAATGTTTTTAGCTCTTTGAACACTTCCAGAAACTGCCCCATTCGCTGCATAGCTCGTAGGATTTGAGGCATGACACAAGCTGAAATTAATGACAAATGCCATCCTCTGGTTGATTGTCACTTTCTGTCCGTTATATGTGTTCGTAAACAATGCAAGGAAATAAAAATGTAGTATTTCGTCAAAAGTATAGCAAGTGTTATGAAGCATCAGACCAATATGACAAGCATAGTCCCTCTAGTGTTTCATACCTGGGGGTGGAGTAAGGGACTGGCGGTGCAGGGCGCAAACATGGGGCTGCAATCTGCGAGGTCGCCTGTGCGACACCCGCGCAGCGCCGCGGGAGAAAGGCCGGGTTTTCTGCACGCGAGGACAGTCGGGATCTAGCAGACCCACAGGCCGCTGTGCGTCAGCGCTGACACAGGGCAAGAACGGAGTGCGCGGAGTAGCATGGCGACGGGCACGCAGAATACTCCGCTGCACAGAAAAGGAGTAAGGAATGTAAGTTTGCACTGTCGCCTCGGCGGCTGTCCACATTAGAAAAGAACCCCCATTACCAGCGTCCTTTCAACAAGCGGTTCGCTGAACTCCACAGGAGGCCGCTGCATTCTGCCCTTCCCAAGGCCGGGATACATTGACTACCCACGGGCAGGGCTGGGGAAGCCTTGGTGAGACTGGCAGTGCGTCAGATCTGTGGAGCTCGTCGTAGATTTGTATTCAGCTTCTGAGTCCTTTCCCAAACGGTCCTGGATGCATGGGTAGGGACAGAAGCTGACCAGAAGAAAGAAGAGCCGGGAATATGGCCAAGCTGGAGGATCTGATGAGTACGCAAAGCATACCACGAGGAAGCTCCCGGGAGTCAAAGGATGGTGTGGAAATGGAAAGTCCCTAACACATCATTACAAGGATCAGCCCCTCTCTAATTCTCCAGATTCCCATCACATCAGAGGCACTGACCTCTGGAGGTCCAACACCTCCTGCCAGCAGTTCTGAGTCTCAATTCTGACCTTAAATTGCAGGGGTTATGGCGCACTGACTCGGTCCTCTGGGCAACATCCTCCTCTGGCTGAGGCTGGATGAAAGTTTGACTGAGGAGTTAAAGGAAAGCTTCTGATGATAGTGTATCCGTCAAGGTTTCACAAGAAAGAACGGCGTTAAAGAAGGGTTCATCACAAAAATGTTCCATCCCCAAGAGGAGGTGCTGAGCAAGCAAACCGGATGGGCCAGGAATCCAGAGCCAGTAGCCGCCCAGGTTCAAAGGCAGGATGGGAGGAAAGAACCGATAGAGGCAGGTGCTTTGTGGCCCAGCCAACAGACAGCCACCTCTGCTTCCTTCGAAGCTGTGGACTTTCCCCCAACAGACCCAGGCAGTGCGATGCCGTGCAGACAGCCCGGACAGGCCAGCGTCTGGGGGGAAGGGGAGCAGAAAGGGAGTCTGGAGATGGACAATGTCCAGTGTTTAGGCTCAGATCCTTGTGCGGCCCCGGCCAGCTGTGTGATCTTCAGCGAGTCGTCAGAGTTCTGTTCCTTCACGTGTAAAATGGAAGTGATGCCGGGGACCCCTGAGGCCAGAGTATCCAAGGACTGTGCCGAGGTAAGAAGGAATGTGCCAGAAGTAGCGCAGAGACCCTATGCAGTGAGCAGATGGCAGCCATAGGCAGTGGTGCTGGCCCGCCTCTGCCTGCCTGCCTCGCTTCTGGGAGCCGCCCTCAACACACCGCATCTGATTAAGGTCACGGTCATTTTCCAGCAGCCCTATCGTGCTATTTGCTTAATCCTGGCACTTCCGAGGAATGGCATCTTGCCAAGTGCTTGCAGGTAACCATGGAAACCGGTTGCCTTCATCAGGTGACTAAAAGCGACTTGGTAGCAGTCTGATGATGGAGAGGAGGAGGAGGATGGGGAGAGAGGTGGAGAACAAAGCCTTTGAGAAGGCAAGCGAAGCACGATCCATGCTTCAGGTTTGGGGTTAAACGCTTTTATCTCACAAGAGAATTAACACCCGGCTCTTCGTTGGGGACCTCTCTCTTTCGCCAAAGTGCACAGAGAGTCCTCACCGTGCAAAGCGCGGCTGGAGACACCCACGCCACTGCCTCCGCGCTGCCAATGAGCTCTCGAAGAGCCATTTTTGCTCAAAAGCACTCTCGAAGGCCTTGGCTCTGGAAACCAGGATTCGCTTGCTCAGAAACGAAAGGGAGCAGGGGTGTAATTTTAGGAGCTGTGGGTATGGGTGGGGGGAGGACACCTCTTAAGACCTGCGCTGGTTCCTAAATATTGAGTCTCTTCACTTTTTCCCCAAAGGGCTGCCTTCCATCAGGGTAACGTGATATGCCAGGTGGTGTCTTTCATTTTACAAAAGCAAATCTTGCCTCTCCGTGCTCCCCTTCCGTCATCGAATCCAGTCCCAACTCTCCAGCTTCAGTAAACATCTCGGGATCTCGATTTGGCCCGAACGCAGTTTCTACCGAAGGGTACTTCCTCTCCTACCAGGGATTATAGCTCACCCAGATTTCTGCCCCCAAACCCAGCCACATCGCTAGGGAAACCAGCGGTCATCATTGATCCAGCACAGGGACTATTGCTATGCTGTCCGCCCTCATATTGTTGTGGAGTTCAACGAAGCAGGGATAAGACAGCGGCATCTTAGGTCCAGTTAAGGCACCCTGGTGACATAAGGGTTAGGTGTTGGATGCTAACCACAAGATTGACTGTTGGAAGCCACCAGGTGCTCTGTGGGAGAAAGAAAAGGCTTTCTGCTTTCGTAACTAGAAACCTACGGGGCAGTTCCACCTTGGTCTATGAGGAAAGTGACCAGATTTTAAGTGGGACACCATTGACCAGGGGTGGGGCGGGAGGTGGGGTGGTGGTGGTTTCTTGATTAAGAATTTAGTCTATATGGAGCAACGAACATTTTCATAGAATGCAAAAATAGTATTGTAATATATTTATTATCATTTTTAAAACACCACAGGACGTTGTTAAATTGTTAAAAAGCAGGCCGTCTGGTCACTTTATCCATGAGGTCCCTGTGAGTCAGCTTTGACGCCTTGGCCACGAGATTTCTTTGTAAGGTTAGGTGCAGTCTGGCGCAGCGTGGAGCCGGGCGGAGAAGGTCTGCAGAACGGCACAGGTAAGCAGAGTCACCGTCTAACGTGGGAGCTGCAGGGGGGGGAACCTTGCTCTTTTTTCCTGTCTGCCCAATTAAAAAGGAGGAGCCAGGCCTGCGCAGGTGGTTTAAGGCCCCTGGAGGTGAGCCAATCTCCAGAGTAAAACTCCCTGCCATCAACCCAGACTCATCATGACCGTATAGGACAGAGTAGGGTTGCCCTTTTAGATTTCTAAGACACTGAATCTTTACAGGTTGATAGCCTCCTCTTTCTCCTATGAGGCAGCTGATAGGTTCGAACCCCTGACCTTATGGCTAATAGCTCAGGGAGTAACTCATTATACCACCATGAGAAAGCAGGAACAAAATCTGGGTGAAAGGACCATCCCAGAGAGGAGCACACATTTTGCTGAGCCCAGAAAACGGGAACCATGACAAGACTTACGGGATTTTTTGTGGGGATTCAATGAATAATAAGTGCCTGGTTTTTACCCAGGGCCTCGCACTGGGCTCATGTTGGCTATGCTAACCATGTACAAACGGTTGGCCGCTCCCACAACATTCCAAAATGTTGGGGTACTAAGTCGTTGGCAGGTTTGACAGTCGAGAACTGCTTCTCTTACCTTTCTAAAAGAAGCCGCCCACAGAACATTGCAGACTCATGGGGGAAATGCAGGTTCTTCTTTGGGATATTTCTGGTCATCGCATGGCTGGGTTCGCATCCTTGATCCAGGACAGGGGCTCCCCGGCGGTCGGCAGCCGCCCTGACACTGTGCGCAGCATCCTGGCATGGACACAGGAAGGATGGCAGCATCTTTTTCTCTCTCTCAGAGACAGGAAGGACTTGGTGGGTTCCTGAGAGCTTAGTCGGCGCTAGAATGAGGTCCTCTGCGTACTAACAATGCTCCTACAAGCTTCCTCCCTCCCTCAAAAATACCCTCAGCTGTGTGAACCGGCTCAGGAACACCTGATGGTTTTGAAAAGATAATTTCCTGAGAAGAGACGTGAACCACACAAGTAGTCATCATGTCTCTACCCCCTCCTGTCCCTCCTCAGAAGCCGAAGGGTGATTCATATCGCTTGGGAATGAGAGTTCAAAATGTGAATTTCTGGTGCCCAGAAAGATAATCTGTCCGGAAACACTTAGGAAAAGGC
The DNA here is from genome assembly GCA_004026705.1 of Nesogale talazaci. Lineage (NCBI taxonomy): Eukaryota > Metazoa > Chordata > Mammalia > Afrosoricida > Tenrecidae > Nesogale > Nesogale talazaci. Next base: position 62,942 of record PVJH01007730.1, read on the forward strand.
ATGGTGGCAGATGAAATATGTTCGCAGAGCTGTCTTGGGCTGACGTCTATCCCTTGACGAGGACGCTTCCGCCCTGGCCCCTGATGGAGGATGGCTCGGTGGGGCCTGCAGGTTAGGTGGGACCCACAGCTCCGCCCCCCCCCACCCCCACCTCAAGCAGCAGTGCCTCACCTCAGAAGGAAGTGCTCATTTCTGCTCAGCCAACCCTACCTTGAGGCTTTTGGCCTTGGGGTTCCCAGCCTCGGCTTTTGTTTTTTAACTAGTGTACAATACCATCTTGCTGGGTAGAAGTCAGTTTGAACCCTCTCCCCAGAACAAAAAATATGTGGTCACTCACACAAATGCTTACTTCCATTTTGGGGAGGTTGTCTTTAGCTCCTTCCACCCTGTGTGAGCAATTTTTATCCTTCTCTTTTTTTTTTCTAATAAAACTTGCTTGAACGCCTTCAGTGGGTCCCCACTACCCCATAAAACATGGCCACGTTTTATAACTTGGTACTTAAGAGTACATCGCCATCTGACCACAGCCTGTGCTCCTCAAATAAGCGGTGGATAGATGTCAAGCTCAGTACTGGCCACGCCGTGTTGTTTACTCCTCAGCTCAGTGTCTGGCTCACACAGAATGGAAAGTGGCCGGTCCCGTCGGTATGACGGGTCACCAAGCCTTTCTTCCTGGTGCGTCTTAGTCTGGAAGTCCCAGTGAACCCTAATCCACTTCTAGCACAAGTATGCCCTGGCAGCAGGGCGGTGGCTGTGCTCCGTGTGCGCTGGCTCTTAATCCAACCTGGGGTCCCGTTTGCAAGAGAAAATTTCACTACAGATCCACCCATACCCAGCCCTCGGGGGGGAAAGGGGGTGGTAAAGAGGAAAGATAAGGTGTTGTCTAATTTTCCTAGTTAAAAGTATTTTTCCTAAACTTCTATTGCATTTTTCTATACTCATCATCCTTGCTGTTTTTTTAAAAAGACTCTTTGTATTGTATGTCTTTATTGGACTGCCTTATCACCCCTATGAAAACTTAAATTCCTCCAGGATAAGATCAGTCGTGGTTCCTGTAAATCTTCCAGGGCCTTGCCAACAGCGGGTTGTTGACTTTAGAGTTTATTCTGGCTCTGTACAGGATCTCAAGGACCCACCCAGTGGCATCGTGATGTGCTTGGCCGGTGTAGCCACTGCTTCCTGGAGAAATGAAACGGCGGTGACCTTTGCAGACAGTTTCCTGGGTGAAGAGGCCTTGTGGTTTGTGCTTGTTCCTGCTGGTGACAGTGGTGGGGGTACCAGGCCCCTCGGGTTGGCGGGCAGCTATGAAGGAGAGATCTGCCAGCGACAATAGTAAAACTTTACGAACAGGACTTACCTTCTGACCGAATGAATAGGGGTATTGTCTAATTTTCCTAGTTAAAAGTATTTTAACTAGGAAACATCAGACTAGGACAGAGGATGGGAAGTCCATTAACTACTAAGCAAAACAATCCCAAGGTGCTGGAAAAGAAAATTTCCATCTGGATTGTTAGATCCAGGTTAAATATCAATATCGGAGAGAGAAAATCCAGATTTTTTCCCCTACGCTCAGCCAGGGAAATGTGGAATAAGTAATAATGGTAAAGAATACAGAGGAAGAGGAGAAAAAGAAAGCACACTTATTTACAATTTGTATGTTTGGGGCACTTCTGGTCTCATTAGCCCAGTGAGGTAGGTACTATGATCTCCATTATACAGTGACTAAACAAAGGTCACTCCGAGTCTAAGTGATGGAGCTGGAAATCCCCGTTCTCCCCGCCATATATTTACATAGATAACATGCGTGCCATCTATTGCAAACCGTACAACCCCCTTGCACGTGCATTTCCCACACACATTATGGGTGTTGTGCATTTGGGTGTATTAAAACACGGTGTTTCCAAAGCCTAAGCTTTCAGGGGTTCAGTGGGCACACTGTGCTAGGGAGGAATGAATGGGTCCCACTTCGAAAGAAGCTAAAGATCACAGGACAGGTCAAATTGCAAACACCCACCCACACTACTGCTACGACACTAGTCCCCCACAGAGCAAACCTGACAGCAGCAGCCGTGCGGGTCTACGTTGTCAGGTGGCCCCGTTGTTTGCCTTAATCTCTAGCTGGAAGAATGGAGGCCACAGACAGCGGGATTTGATGATCTGGGCTGCCTACCTGGAACTTTGCTATGTGCCATCATGCTGCAAACAGCACCAAAGCACAGGGAAGTTTTGGATTTCACTTCTGTTGTTACTTTCTTGTGCTAAGAGGTATAGTCTTACTATTTCAAACAATCTTTCAAACATGCCAGAGTGGCATGAACAGATCAAACCTCCCCAACCTGACAAGGACTTTCAGGAGCTGTTCCCCAGGACCTGTAGCGGGTAATGACTATGCAGCGAACAGATCATCGGTCTACCAGGAATCTCCATTTAAACTGCTACACTCTGCTGACTTCTGCAGAACCTAGATTCTTAGAGCCTTTCATCCTCTTTGTCCAAAGAGCTCGTGTGACAAGCCAAAAAAGACACAGCTACACGCTTGCTATCAGCACTGCGGAGGTTAATGCTTTGTATGGAGGAAGAGAATTAAAAAGTGTTGACAGGTCTCTTTCATTATCGATGTAGAGGTGATATGTCACAAACACACTGGAAAGGCAGAGTTGACTTTTTATTCGCATGGTGAAGAGGAACGGAAGTCCCTAATTTGTCAGAGCCTTCTCTTTCCTGGAACAAAGCAGAAACTCATGAAATCGGGATCCCAAGGTGATATGTTTTTCTCTCGCTAAAAGAACAAATGAGTCACATGCTGTCAGTGCTGTTTGAGACAAGGAGGTAGGCACAGACGCCTTCAGGAGCGGCTTCCTACTGAACAGCTTTCCAGCCTCTAGAAGCAATGGGTCTATTTTCTGTCTCTGTGGATTTGCCTGTTCTGGACATTTCATATAAACGGAAGCAAACAATCCATGGCTGTGTGGGTGTCTTTTTCCGTGTATAATATTTTCAAGGTTTATCCATGTTAAGACACGTATCTGATCTCTTTTTGATAGATGGGGAAATTGAGACCCATGGGAGCCAGATGATTTGCTCAAAGCCACTCAGAGAGTGGCTGGCAATGTTAGAGTCATAACCCTTCCCGTTTTCACTGTCCGTGCCACTGGAAACCTCAGGTCCTGGGAAACTCCTCAATCCGGGGCAAACCGGGACAGTTGACTACCCAAGTTGGGATCAACTTCTGGCCTACCTGAGATTCAACTGAAGTAACTTTGTCTGACCAAGAGGTACAGTATTCTTCAGGGGAAGCCAAGTCAATCTACCCTAGAACAGTGCAGGACATTCTGGTGCTTTCTTAAATCCTTTAATTGATGTGTACCTCCCATTTAGCTATCTGTTTTCATTTTATTTATATATTGCCCCCTATGCTTTTTTTGCCCATGGCGTTCTTAGCTGCCATCAAGTTGATTTTTTAATTCATAATGACCCATTTGACACAGAGTAAAACTGCTTCATGGCATTTTGTAAGCTGTCACCTTTACAGTCTTGTTTTTTTGTTTGTTTTTTGGGGGGCATCACTGCCCTCTGGTGGTCATGGAAGCTACCCAGTGCTGCTCCCGAGAGCCGCTGCTGGATTTGAACCGCCAAGCCCGCGGGCCACAGTTCCACATTCAACCACTTACGCCACTGGGGCTCAGCCACCTTTACAGTCTTGACACAGTTCATTCTTAGCATTACTTTGTCTACTTAAGTGGCCCTCTGTAATCTTCTGTTCAGCTCCTTTAATTCATCATTTCTTCCACTCACCACTCTGCCTGCAGAAGCAAGTTTCAGAGTCTCTTCTGTATCTGTTTTGGTTTTTGCTTTTTTTCCTGTCTTCTTCTTTTTTTTTTTTTGGGGGGGGGGTGCATCACTGCCCTCTGGTGGTCATGGGAGCCACCCAGCCTTGCTGCTGCTGGATTTGAACCACCAAAACAGTGGGCCATAGTCCCGCACTCAACCACTACACTACCGGGGCTCAGCCCCTTTCCCTGGTGAAACTTTTTCCTTTCTTCATGTATGACACCCTTGATGTCACCCCGCAATGCTCCTGGTCTTTTATCATTGGTGCTCAGTGCATCAAATGCATACTTGAGGTGGTCTCTAAATTCAGATGGCATAGACTCGCGTGGTACTTCAGCTCTCATGACCTTGTTGAATTTGCTTCAACTTCAGAATGTCTCAGAGCAATTGGTATTTTGTTCCATGGTCAGACTCTGGCCTTGTTCTGACTGATGATATTGCATTTCTCCACAGATGTAGTTAATTTGATCCCTGTGTATCCCATCTGGTGAGATCCATGTGTATGATTGCTGTTACGATTTTCTTTTTTTAAGTTTTTGATAGGAAAATCCTATCATGTGATTACCCTCTTCATTTCTATCATCAAGGTCATATTTTCCAACTGCAGAGCCTTCTTGTTTCCAGTTTCACATTTTAATGATCAGTAATTATGGATGCATCTTTGATTACACAGTTGATCAACTTCAGGTTGCAGAAGTTGGTAAAAAGTGCCAGCCAGTTCTTTCATCATTGGCATTAGTGGTTGTGTAAATGTACTTTGTAAATTTGCATAATATCATAACAACCGATTTTCCTTATAAATTTCCCCTATCACTGCTAGAATTGTATCTCAGGATGCTGTTATGGACAATAATTACAACACCATTTCTCTTCAAACTGCCAGAAATTCAAGTCATGTTCAGGTTAGGACATAGAGCAAGGGATATCCTTTCTGGTATCACATAGATCTTGGCAAAAATATCAGAGAACATCAGAAAGTTGTTTACCTGCATGTCATTGATTAGGCAAAGGCACTTGACTTTGTGAAGCATAACAAATGGTGGACATTACAAAGAATGGGAATTACAAAGCATTTAATTGTGCCCATGACTGACCTGTGCATAGAACAAGAGGCAGCCATTCGAACGGTACAAGGGGATCATGAATGGTTTAAAATCTGGGAAGATAGGCATCAGGGTTGCTTACTTTCATGACAATTGTTCAATCTGTACTCTGAGCGAACAACTCGCAGGGTTGTACTTTATAAAGAACATGGTTTCAGGATAGAGGAAGACTCAGTTCCCATTGTGACAAGCGCATGACACAACCTTGTCCGCTGCAAACAAAAAGGACTTGAAACCCTAACCCATAAAAATGGGACATTACAGCCTTCAGTATAAATTACTCCTTTACATCAAGAAAGCAACAATCTTCACACTTGACTAATAAATTAGATCAATCTCCTGATACATGGAGAAAAAAATAAAGTTGTCCAGGATTTTGTTTTACTTGGATCCACAATGAATGACTGGAAGCAGCAGTCAAGAAATCAAGAGGACAGGGAACATATTACATCGGACAAACCGAGGCAAAAGACCTACTGAAAGGGTTAACAAGAAAGCTGTCACTTTGAAATCTCAGGTGTGCCTGACCCAAGCCAAGGCATCTTCAGTCACTGCATATGCATATGCACGCCACGCTGGACAATGGCTAAGGGCGACTGAAATAGAGATAAGCTGATCCACTTCTGGGTTGTAAAAAGAGCAGCGTAGATGTGAGTTGGAGGAGAAACACCGATGCCATGTGAAGATTGTCTACTAACCAGGAAGTCAAGGAACCAGTCGGACGAGAAACCTGATCAGCCTTTCAGCCTTCAGAAGGAGAAGACAATTAATTTCTGCTCTTTAGAACCACTCACTGGTGGTGTTTCTGATATAGCACACCAGGGCTGGCATTGTTCTACACCTCTCAGTGCGTGGCATCAGGAGGGTACCACAGTGTGATGGAAGGTTTGCATGCTTGGTTAAATGGTTTCCACCCTATCGCTTCTTCATTATAAAGACGCATTTTAGCGTTACTGTTATTCATTAATTGGTGGTACTACTTTGAAACCGTGTAATTTATCTAGTTCTCTAACATCCTTTCACTTAATGGTTTAGCATCCACTGATGAACTTTCCTTGAATCAACTATTACAGTGGTAGTTGCAAACTCTATCTCTTGTCTATGCACACATTAGTTGGCATGCTTCCAAACCAACCTGAACTCAGAAATGCTTTGCCTTTCAGTTGTCGTGTTGTCATTCATTATCATTATTTTTGGTTGATCAAAAGGTCGCAAATTTGACCAATGGGAGCTCTTAAAACCCCAAATTTGAAAGATCTTTGTAACAACTTATTGTATATGTCTACACATGATAGGTTGGAGAACCATGAAACTCCAAAGTATTGATTATCCTCATACATTTTTTTAAAATGCTATTTGGGTAGTTTACTGGCATAAAATATTTGCTACCTTACACAAGTTGAAAATAATTTGTTGACAACACCTTGGATTTTTTTTCAGAAGCCATATCATCAAATACTTCCTTTGAACTTGATGTTGACCTATTCAATAAGACATCTTCCTAAGGAACCCAGTGGACTTTATCTTTGTATGTTAGAAATACTTTATAGCAAGATTTAACTAACTTTTTAATGGCTTAAGGTAAGATAGAGAATTCAGAAAGGATTAAGTTGTGGAAAATAATCCTAAATTAAATTCGGACTGTTTTCAGCAGCTGACCTAAGTAGCCAGGTAAAAGCAAAATCTGCTCCAATGTTGATAGTAACTTCGGCAGGATAGTTAGATGAGTGTGTCGTACAGCTCCATGACTCTCCTATTGGGTGTTTTGTTCACAGACATAGCTTAAGTATCAGTGAAAAACCCACAGCCAGTGATCCTATATATGGTTTCCAAGGCAATAAGTCCTTAAAGGAGCAGATAGACTCATCTTCCTTCCACGGTGACAGGTGGATTTAAACTGCTTGACCTTAAACTTAGCATCCCAAAGTTTCAACCACAGAGCCACCCAGTAAATATCAATGATCTCTTCCTTCATCTTCTGTCTTAGTGGGAAAAATGTAAATAGAGGTATAAACATGTTTTATCTTTTGGATAGACGGGCCAAGGGCCAGCTATAGACTGTGTCTAATAAAATGAAAGCTTTCGTGTAGTTCAGTTCTCCCCATGCATTCAGGTTTGTCTTATTTCAAGCAGCCCCCGTGGGGGGATGTTAAGCATGGGGCCGCTAACTCAAAAAGCAGCGTCTGAACCCACTTGCAAGAGAATGAGTCCCTAAAGATGTGTCCGTTGTTGTTGTTGTGAGGTGACCTGGAGTCAGTTCTGACGCATAAAACCCTAAACAACATCATGAATATCACAGGTCAGTCAAACTTTGGAAAGATTCAAAAATTCAAAAACAGCCTCAGTAGCACCTCGATGGGAAGTCAGATTAAGCCAAATTAAGCCAGATTGAAGAGAACAGGGAACGATATACTGCTGGTGTCTTGCTTCAGGAATGCCAACAGGTGCTCTGAAATTCCCATTCTTTGCAATGCTATCCTTAAATTTTTATGGTCCAAACAGTCAAATGCCTCTGCCTAGCCAATGAGATGCACGTAAACATCTTTCTGGTATTTTTGCCTTGAGTCAAGACCCACCTGTCACCATGATACTCGTTGTTTCGTAACTTCAGCATTCTGTTGGATCACTTTTCTTTGAAAGGGGTCTCTTCTCGTCCATTGGCCAGGCAGCTAGCTTCCAGATTTCCTGGCACAGAGGAGGGAGCGCTCCCCGCACCGCGTCGGTTTGTGGAAGCTGTCGGTTGGTGTTCCATCACTTCCTGGAGCCTTGGTTTCTTCGGGGCCTTCAGGACTGATGAGATTCCTTCCTTCAGTACCATTGCTACTTGATCACATGCTGCCTAAAGATTGGCAGCCTTGGAAACTCTATGAGGCAGTTCTTTTTTCCCTACAAGGTAGCTCTGGTCAGAATTGGTTTGTTTTTTTACTTTGTTTTGGACCTACTTCAGACCTACAATGACAAAGACTGTATAACCCCACAGCTTAAAATACTTATTCTCTCTGTATAGAAAAAGATGTTTTATTCATTTTCACTTGGCACATAATAGGTGCTCAATAAACTTTTCAACTTATGAAATGAATGCCTTCCATACATTCCCAATGGATATGAAAATTAGCAATTGAACTCTTTATCAAGAGATTTCTAGATGTGAATTTCAGTCCTCACAAATCTAAACACAAAGCACTTTATATGTCCCCAATTTATCTGATGTTGACTTCTTTTTGCCTGTAGGCTGTTTTTGCTGACAGAGGCCCACATATTTCACAAGGATCATGTCCACGCTTTGAGATTCCAGAATTTGAAGTGCACCAGGGAGCCAAATGTTCAGAGAGTTGCCCTTTGGTCTAAATATGTCTCGTTGACATATTTTATTTGGCCCACACAGTACTGTGGTTGTTTGTTTTTAATCGGCCTTAGCTGCCAACATTTAAAAATAAGTAGACTTCATATAACAAACCAGATTTCCCACTTTTCTTAAAAATTGGAAAGAATTAACAGTGGGAAGGCCACAGGACTCTAGCCCACTGGAGCTTCTTCGATAGAGTGAGGGTTCTCTAGTTTGTCACAGACCCCACCCCTCCCTACAATCTGGCCCCCTCATCCAAGTACCTTCTCTGCCCCACCCTTCTACAGACATTTTTTAAAAAGCATGTTTACTCTAGAGAAATATCATCTTGCTGCAAAAAACACCTGAAAATCAACATTAGCTGAGAGTTACACATCTGCTCCATTTTCCTGGCTGGAAAACAGCCCTAGACATCTGAAAACAAAACAGGAAAGGATGATAAAGCTATGAAGGCCGTTGCCATCATTCCAACTAAATCACAACTTGAAGAGCCCTGGCAGCCTAGCAGGTTATGCATTTGAGCTGCTAACTGACAGCTCAGCAGTTCAAAACCACCAGTGACACCACAGGAGAGAGATAGGCATTCTACTGCCATAAAGAGCTACAGTCTTGAAAACTCACAGGGGCAGTCATATCCTGTTCTAAAAGGTCCCGCGAGTCTGATTTGACTCGATGACAGTGAGTTTTGACCCTCCCTACAGCCTTTTTCAAACAAGCCTTAGGACTTGGCCATCCTCTCATCAGCTCTTCAACTCTTTCCATCCACCCACCTGAAGGAATTGTTTACCTCAAACTCGGAAATGCTATCTCTCCAGTTCCCCATTTCCTTGCTGCCTTGAATCCAAAAACCTCAGCCCTTTTTGTTTGTAGAATGTCCATCCTAATTGCTACAGGGACACCGACAGGAAATAACAATAAGGAGGGAATTACAACCTTAAAAAAAAAAAACTCAAACCCCAGAGTTCTTACAGTAAGAGTCCCTGGCTCCCTTTATGAAGTGGGCCCTGGAAGTACCCTATTCTTACTCTCTTCTGTTAAATTTTCATAGCTGATGGATTGTAAAGGCAGGGCCTGAGTTTCAACACTGTCCAAATGATGCCAAGGAATCGCCCGAGGAGAGGAGGGACCGTTAGGTGGCAGCACAGGGCATGTCTTTTCAGACCTCTCCCCAGAGGCAGGCGCCAAGTTTTCGAGGAAGGGACAACCTAATACCACGTTATCAGGGCAAGGGGTTGGCTTGGTACCCATCCCGACTGTCATGGCGTCAACGCCGACGCATTGAAGTCCTCCCTCGGACTTCCAGAGCTGTCAGCCTCAACTTCTCCTGGTGGCTTTAAGCCGTAGAGATCTCTGCCTTCGCAGTGCAGCCGGACTGAATGACACCACCGAGGTTTCTTCGGGACCAGCCGGAGGAGAGAGTCAGCCTTTCCCCGATACCTTGACTCTTAGGGACAGAGGCCTATTTACTGAGAGTCACATCTGTAGCAAGCCCTGAAATTGTGTCCCCACCCAAGCATCTTACACCCATCTTTGAGATCACTGTACCCTAATATCAGCTCAAAATTGCAGTCAAGAGCGTCGATCATTTACTTAACACATTATGACTCCGCACGGACATGAGAGCTGCGCCTTCCTGTGCTCAAAGTCATCTTCGTGCCTCTCTTCTCTTTCTGTTCTCCGCAGAACAGGAGCATCCTGATTGCTCTGACACGTGGCCGCTCTCAAATACTCACCCTCGGGGTAGACTTGCTGAGCGATCTCTGGAGACAGAGATGCTGAGAGGAAACTGCTCAGTGACATGCCCCCCCCCTCCTCTGGCCCCTGCCCCCATTTCAAGGGGCACCCCCAGCAGTCGCCATCCTGCTACTCAGACATGCCTCTGGTTAGTCCCAACAGGAACCTTCCAGGTGTCTCTAAGTAAACCAAGGCCCTGCGAGACGGGACTCTTGCTTGGCATCATCCGAGGAGCCCAGCCAGAGCAGATGTTTTTGTGGTTTCATTGGGGTCAGCTGATCCTGCTGACCTAGCCCTCCCAGTGAAGAAGCGTTTATTGAAGCCTGCTGACTGTGGTTAAAGGCTAATTTTCTTAGTTCCAAAGGTGAAACGGAGAGAAGGTCCGTCCCCTCTGGTCGAACAGAGAACTGCCAGGCACCGGTGAACAATGCAAGCTTTCTTCCTGCCTCCAGTTACCTGACCTCCCGGCAGGATGGGAAGGGCCTCGAGCCCGGAGGGAGGCTGGGGGCTGCCAGCACTCTGCAGATGCGAGTGTGCCGCCGACGTCACGGTGACTCTTATCCAGAGCGGCCTCGCTGGACCACGCGGATCCAAGTCACTCACCGAACCTCTCAGATGACGTTCATAGAAGCAACTGGAGCCCCAGAATAGAAACACCAATCAGTTCCAGCAATTGCCCTCCTTGAAATCCAGGCCCTCGGCTTCTCTTCATGGAATGCTCAAACTTGATTGCCAGTTAGCAGTGGTTTGCAGGGCTTGGATCTCAGGAGGGGATATTCCAGGAACTTTGCCGCGTCCCTCCGCAGTTGTGATGGGCGGTATCCTGTTGGAATCCCATGCTGTGTGCTGTCCAGCCTCCTGGTGCTCGGCGTGCCTGGGAGCCGGCAGCAGCTCCTGGTGACTGGCTGGAAATGCTGGGTGTCTGGCGTTGTATTTTCCCTATCGAATCGGCATCGGAATTTAAACCAGATCAGCTATTCATGCCTAGGAATCCTAACATTTGACAAGCATTGCTAGAGGATAACCCAGAGAAAGGACCTGAACTTCTCCTCCCTCTCCCCCTATCTCCCCATGCCCCCAAAGTCCCTCTGGCAAGGAACTTATAGACAGATTGGGATTTAAGGACATGAACCTCACATGTGAGAAATGTGGAATCCAGATTTTTCTGGAGCCTTGGAGGCTGGATGAACCTCTAAAACTATTGTCTGGAGATAATCTTCTAACTTCAGGCCATAATATCCCTGAAGTCGACTTCAGACTGAGTAGTTAGCTTACCCAGGGAAGTTGTGTGTTTAGGGCATTGAGTTCTTTTAAGATGTATTCGAGGGCCTGAGCCCTGGTGGCTCAGTGGTTGAGTGCGGGACTGCAGCCCACTGGGTTGACGGTTCAAATCTAGCAGCAGCTCACCAGGAGCAAAGCTGGGCCTCCTACTCCCACCAGAGGGCAGTGATGCCCCCCCTAAAATAAGGTATATTCGAAATCAAATCAACAATAGCAATGTGAAAAACTAGACTGGAACCTTAGAGTGTGTGGGAGGGAAGGGAGGATCACTCAGGTGAAGAGGGTGGAGTGAGTCACATAACTGAAAGAATGTAAGTGATGCTTCGAAATGGTCCATATAGAAACTATGGGATTGATGTGTGTTCTGCTGTGGACAAAGGGACTTCAAAGAGTTGGTGGAAAACAGATAATTGCCTCATTCTATGACCTTTTCCCAGGAGTCCCCTGAAATAGCCCCATCAATCATAGAAATAAAACAAATTATTTTTCAAAAAAGAGAGGTGTGGCGAACAACGTGTGAGTTTCTTATAGAGCGCACCCCATTTTCCAGGGTACAAAGGGCTCTGGCTACCGTCGGAAGGGGTTGTCTGGGAGGCTCATAGGTGACGAGGCTGTCTGCCTGGGAGGGAAGGGGCATTTCAGGTCACTGGGCTGAACATCAGAAGAGGCCCACCCTGGGCACCAAACCCAGGGAGCTGCAGACTTGCACCAAACGATAAAGGAGTCACTTGGGGCACATCTGCGGCTCTCCTTGGGTCTCATGCTGTGGCAGCCACGCGTACTTCTGCCCCGTCATCACCGCTGGCTCTGTGGGTCGCCAGCCCAGTCTTACTCTCCAGTGCCACCAGAGCAGCTCCTTTCAAACTGAACCCACTGTCACCGAGCCGACTCCACGTGCCAGCCAGCGACTCAGCCGGGACCCTGGAGCACAGAGCGGAGGGAGACGAAAGCTTTACAGGAGCAGAAAGCCGCCTCCTTCTCCCGCACGGAGTGGCTAGTGGTTTCAAACCGCTGACCTTGTGGCGGCCCGCTCACATCCACTGTGCCACCTGCACGTGCCCGAGGGGAAAGGAAAAGAAGAATGCCAGAGTGGCCCTACTGGATGCCTCTGGGAGAGCAGGTAAGGGGGGTCCCCCCACCCCCGACTCCCCAACTTCCCGAAGCAGCCCACCTGAATGGGAGCCTGGGAGAGCACGCCGGTCCATGGGCAAGAGAACTGGTACAATCGTTTGTTATCGGCTCAGGCTATGCTTTCGGCGTGGGTGCCGGTTGCTGAAATCAGAATGGAGCGCAGGGTCTGTCCCGGCGGGCGCGGTGGGCCTCGTGGCGGCGCGGCTGCAGATTCCTTTGCCCGGCAACCTGGCTACGAGGCCTCCTCTGGCCAGGAGCAGCTGGCTGGTCATGGTCATCTCTGACACAGCCTCTCAGCCGCAGCTTCTCCCCAGCTGCCCTGTGCACACAGGGAAACCAAGCTTCCTAACTTCACGCCGATCCTGTGGGCGCATAGGGAGGGAGAGAACCAGGGGAAGAGCCTGGTGTCACCAAATCGATACTTGTGATCCACAAATTAATGTCTTGGCTCTGCATTTCTATTCAGGAGATTGCTGCTCCCAGACAGTCACTAAGTGGAATGGGCTTTGGGGGCTCCCAACACGAGCGGCCAATTCCATTTCTTCACGAGGAGTCAACCAGAGGATAGATAAAAATTTTTTAAAAACCTTTGAGAACATCTATTAGCTGTGAATTTTTTACTGTTCCCTGTGGCTTTTTTTGCCTTTATTTTATTATTATTATTTTATTAATCATTTTGGGGGGCTCTTACAGCTCCTATAACAACCCATCATTCAACTGAATCAAGCACACGTGTACATATGTTGCCATCATCAGCTTCTTTCTACTTCAGCTGTTGGTATTAGTTCCTCTTTACCTCCTTGTGAATCATTGATCACATTATAGTTATATATATATTATTATAGTTATTTTGTACCTTGCCCTGTCTGATGTCCCCCTTTATCCACATTTCTATTATTCAAACTGGAGGGGGGTTGTATGGGATCTGTTCCCCCTTTCTCCCATTTCCCCCCAGAAACTTCCCCCTTTCCTCATGGTATCGCTGCTCCCATTCCTGTTGCTGAGAGTGCAAGTCCTGGATTCCATGTGTCGAGAGCTCTTATCTGCACCCATGTATGTCGCCGGTCTAGCAGGATTTGTAAGGCGAGTACCGCTCCTTGTGTACATCTCTAGGAAACATTGGGAGTAGGTTGGGCACGGGGCCTTACATGTGTGGTCAGAGGGCTGGTTCCTCTATTAGCTCAGCATAAGCCTGTTACTTACTTGTACCCCCACATTGCGGGGTCCAAGCAGCTATCTGGGAAATGTTCAGTATAGTAAAAATGGTTTGATGCCTGGATTGAATTTGCTTTTGCACATAAACTCATACTCCTAGATTGACAAACTGTTTTTAGAGATCAGGCAGCCATGCATCCTGAAACACAGATCACATTCTTTCTTAGGGGGGGTGCATCACTGCCCCCTGGTGGTCGTGTGAGCTACCCAGCCTTGCTCCTGGAGAGCTGCTGCTGGATTTGAACCGCCAAGCCAAGGGGCCGCAGTCCCGCACTCAACCACTACGCCACCGGGGCTCAGCCCTAAATTTTATTTTATTTGGCATCACTGCCCTCTGGTGGGAGTAGGAAGCCCAGCCTTGCCCCTGGAGAGCTGCTGTTGGATTTGAATCATCAACCCAGTGGGCCACAGCCCCGCACACAACCACTACGCCACTGGGGCTTGAAACACAGATTTCAATTGGTGGTCTGCAAACTCAAATGTGCAGAAGAGTCACTTGGAGCACCTTGCTCGAATGCAGATTCTGAACCAGCAGGTCAGGCGTGGGGCTGAGATTCCGTAGATGGGATCATCTCTCAGGAGTGCTGATTCCGTTGGTCCTCAGCCCTCCCGGAGAGTAGCAGGGGTGTGGACCTCCCTGGAGTCTAGACTCCCCTACTTGAAACCAAACACAGGCAGCTCCAGGTTTGGGCCATATGAATTGTTTTGGGAGTCCTTTCACTTGGCTTCTGACCACCAAAAGTCGGGTCTCAGGGACTGACCACACTCTTTCTTCAACTGAAACATGGAAAGCCGTTAATAAATCTCTTGCCCTTCACTCTTCTGAGTATAGCTCAGATCTGCCGCACTAGTCAGAAGCAAGCTTACAGGGAGGGAGCAAAAGAGGGAGGGGGCAAAGGGGAGCATGAGGGAGGGCGGAACTAGAATCAGAGAAAACAGATGAGGGAAGAAAGAGAAATAAGAAAACAGCCAGCGTGTAAGTGACGTGATACGAATCCTTCAGGGGGTTCCCAGACTTTCAAGCGAAAGGGTTGGACTCCTCTTTTGGACTGAGAAGTGCCCCATGAGGCGCGTCCAAGTCTCCCGGCTCATCTCTGGCCGTTGGGGTCTGCTCTTCCTCCCCTCCTTGCCTTGATAATTGTGTTTCCCTCAACCTGGGACAGCACTGCTAACTCAGGCGCTGTCTCTTCTGGGAAGATTTAAACACACACCCACACACACACACACACACACACACACAGAGAGAGAGAGAGAGAGAGAGAGAGAGAGAGAGAGAGAAACCAACCATTTTTAATTTCTCCCGCAGCAGTTTCATTGGCCTATGATTCACTTCTCATAGTTCAAGCACTTCAAGAAGAGTGATACAATCATCACTGCAATCCATTTTTTGGACTTTTTTTTTCATTTTTGTACTCATCGATATCAGCTCCCACTACCCCCTCCCCCACCCCGAGCCTGTTCTTCCCTTCCCCTCTCTGGGTCTCTGTGTCGGGCTGCCCACTGTCCTCAGTGACACACAATGCTGGCCTTTCTCATACTGCTCCACAGTCTCTTCTCATCCCCTCCCCCACCCCACTGAGCTGTGAACTTCTCGAGAGAGGGGACCAAGGCTTTAGTGCCTAGCACAGGGTGTAGAACAAATGAGATGCTCAAATATCCTGAAAGAATATGACCTGTTGCTTGTTGGAAAAACTATAATTTCACCTGTTGTTTGAAGACCTTTCTTGGTTCCTAAAACACCATGCCATTGACCTCAGAGTGACTCTTGTAAAAGTCAAACACACTGTGTTGATCCAGGTAGACTAGGGAAACAAATTCATAAGCACATATATGTGTATAAAAAAGAGGTTTATACACAAGAGCAATTGACTATTGAGAAAACACCCCAGCCCAGTTCAGATTAGGTCCATAGTCTGATATTAGCCCATATGTCTGATACCAATCTATAAAATCCTCTTCTGACTCATGAAACATATGCAATGATGTTGAATGCAAGAAGATCAC
The DNA here is from genome assembly GCA_004026705.1 of Nesogale talazaci. NCBI lineage: Eukaryota > Metazoa > Chordata > Mammalia > Afrosoricida > Tenrecidae > Nesogale > Nesogale talazaci. Next base: position 78,587 of record PVJH01007730.1, read on the forward strand.
AGGCCAGAGGGTAGAAAGTCTTGTGGATCCAGTGGCGGTGGATCAGTGATGGCAGGGGTCTCCACGTGGCTTCTTCAACTCCAGAGATCTGGCTCCATGAGCCTCTCTCCACACATCTTCTCCACAAGGATGTCTCTCAAGGAATGAACAGAGATAGAGTATTTCAAGGAGGCAACAGGAGATCCCAGCACCCTCAGGAGAAGACCATGCTCACACAGAGGCCTGATTGACAGTTGCTGATTCACAGGCTAGACTCCACCCGGCACTCAGAATCCTCAAATTGACCCCAGATTACGTAACTACCACACTCACTGACACCAATTTCTGTGTTCCAGTATCTGCAAGGAGGCTTTCATATTATACTAAGCTGTATTTCAACAGCATTCTCATTTTATAATATTTACCACCTATCTAATCTGAAAAACTAAGTGCAAAGAAATATAAAGGTGGTAGCCATCGTTTTGAAAGGGAATTTGGGGAAGGCTAGAATATCTTTGACTATCATTATGTGAGTTATACTCTTATTACTAATTTGACCATAAAACAAGCCTTTAAAATTGCATATGATACCCCTTACATGAAATAGCAAGAGCCCTGGGGGTACTGTAGTGAAAGGCTCAGTTGCTAATCCAGAACTCTGTGGGAAGACTTCACCAGCGGTGCATGAGAGCAAGATGTGGCAGGCCATCTGCTTCAGTAAGGATCACAGCCTGGGAAACCCTCTGGGGACATTCTGGGGTCATCAAAGGTCACTTTGAGTTGAAATTGACTTGCAGGCAATGGATAATAGGACAAGAATAGGGAAATGTATAGAGATCAAAGTTTATTAGTGGTTGCCAGAAATCAGAAGGGAGGAAAAGAGAAGAGTCATGGTTTAAGGAGCATTGAGTATTTATGAATGATGATGGGAAATTTGGCAACGAATAAAAGCGACAGTTGCACAACATTACTAATGTAATCAGTGACACTGAGCTGTTCTTATACAAAATGTTGACAGATGTATCACATAGTAATAAATTTTAATTAAAATTTTTTTAAAATTAAATTTTTTTCATTGTAAACTGGGAGATTTATAGAACAAATCAATTTTCCATTCAACAATTCATACACTTTTTGTTTCATGGCATGATGGCGATACCCACACTATAACATGACATATTCTGCTTTGTCTCTGTGTTTCCCACTTCCATTCTTCCATCTTTCCTAATTTTCTGAACTTTGTTCTCAGGCAAATGTTGCCCTTTTGATATCAAAAGCTTGATTATTCTATGGAGTGCTTCTCTTCCCGGTGTTACTGTTCCCATGACAGGCTTGGACACTGTGGAGAAGAACACAGCTTGAGGGTTAGAGGAAGGCGCTAGGAGCAATCTGCCTTATACAGATGACACTCTAGATGACACTCTTACGTGCTAAAAGCCAAGAGGACTCAAGGCACTTGCCGATGAAAATCAAAGACTGAGGCCTTTCCTATGGATTGCAACTCAATGTAAAGAAAACACAGGGCTGAGCCCCAGTGGCATAGTGGTTGTGCGCAGGACTGCGGCCCACTGGGACGGAGGTTCAATTCCAGCAGTGGGGCTGGGCCTCCTACTCCCACCTCCGGAGAGCAGTGATGCCCCCCTCCCCCCCCAAAAAAAAAAAAAGAAAAAGAAAACACAAAATAGAAATGGAGAAAAGATCAACCTCGTCGAAGATTTCATTTTTTTGGATTCACAATTAGTGGCACAATTCGTATGGGCGTGGCCATCAAGAAATCCAATGAAGTATTGCATTGAGCACATATGCTACAAAGGATCTCCTTAAAGTGTCGAAGAACCAAGAGGTCACTTTGAGGACTGAATGTGTCTGACACAAGCAGTGGCATTTTCAATCGCTTTGTTTGCTTGTGGCACCTGAGCAATGCATAAGGAAGACCGCAGAAGAATAGATGTAGTTGAATGATGGCCACTGGTGAGGAATATGGAATATACCTTGGACTTCCAGAGGAACAAGCACATTGTCTCTGAAGAAGGATGGCCAGAATGTTCCTGAGCATCAGAGATGGTGAGACTTTGGGCCAACAGAGGCTAATTCCTGAAAAAGGGCATCATGCGTGATAATACACACACACACACACAGAGAGAGAGAGAGAGAGAGAGAGAGAGAGAGAGAGAGAGAGAGAGAGGAGAGAGAGAGAAACCAACCATTTTAAGAGTTGGCCCACTCATTTTTAATTTTTCCCGCAGCAGTTTCATTGACCTATGATTCACTTGTCATAGTTCAAGCACTTCAAGAAGAGTCATACAATCATCACTGCAATCCATTTTTTGGACTTTTTTTTTCATTTTTATACTCATCGATATCAGCTTCCACTACCCCCCACATATATATACTAATGTATGGTGGGTCCCTATGAGTCCTACCTGACTTGGTGGCATCTGACAACTACAACAACTGTCTATTGTTTGACTGAAGACTGCACCATGGGTGGAGGGATGGAGGGGGGAGGCTCAGTATCAGGGTTAAAGGTTGACAAAAGACCACCTAGAGTCTTGGGGGTTCCACCAGTCTCTAGCCAATCAATAGCCAATCAATATTTCTCGTTTGGTTCCACACTTTTCTCCTGCTCCATCTGGAACCTTCTAATGGTGATCTGTAGGGTGGGTCTGCCATGGGAGTCAGGCACCATTGGGTTCTAGTTTCAGGGTTACAGAGGCTGAGGGACCCAGGGTCCTTTTCCATTGGACTAATTGTTTTCATGAACCTTCTATTTTCTTTGCTCCACGACTAGTACCTGATGGCCACTCTCAAGTTTTAAGACTGCAGTTCCCTCTCACCAAAGCAGGATGTAGAACCTTGTCTTTGTGGACTCTGACCTCAGTGTCCCCTGAGACTGTATGGGTCCGAGGCTCCAGGCCCAACAACTCATTTCCTCGAAGTATTTGGTTATGGAGAAGCTTTCACAACTGCCCCCTGTATGTGTTACTTTCTTCATTGATATAGTATTGCAGCCCTAAGTAGCAACGTGTGTCAAAGTCTGTTTATACATCCAGGAATCTTTCCATGGCTGTCCAGTCTGTTTGTCCACCTATACTCCCATTCAGAGATGATGGCTACCATAAGATTGTGTGTAGAGTAGTAGTCGCCTCTGTTGCCTTTAAGTCTCCTACTGCTCACAGGGCCTTCCCTGGCTTCCATCATTGTTGGCTGACGTTGCTGCTACTATGTATTGCCTTCCCCTTCACCCGTTATTATGTGTCTACCCTCGAGTTTGTGATTCACTCCTCCTTTCCCTGCCACCCCCAGTAACCACCAAAGAATATTTCTTTAAAAATAAATTTTTTTAATGGTAGCATGCTCACATCTGGGACAGCCATGATCTCAGCAGCCAAGTCCACACAAAGAAAGGGAGGAGAGGCAGAATATATTTCTTTTTTTAAAAAACATCATTTCATTGGGGAGGGGGGGGTCACACAACTCGTATCACAATCCATACATCCATCCATTGTATGTCAAGCACATTTATACATTTGTTGCCCTCTTGGAAACCTTTGCTTGCTACTTGAACCCTTGGTATCAGCTCCTCCAGAATCTCTTTCTAACCAAGGCTTATATATACTTAGGGGTGTGCAAGGCCCCCTGATTATAGGTAACCACATATGTCAGAGGAAACAGTTGTACCATAGGCAATACCAGAATGCTTTTTGTGTGTGGAGACCTTTTCCTGACTTTTTAGAAGAGTGGTCGCACACAATACTTGTCCTGTAGTCATTAACTTCTTTTACTTTGTGGCGTGTCCTCCAGGCTGATCCATGATATGTTTCTCACCTCTATCTTATTCTTCAATGCTGGCTAGCATTCCACTGTGTTGATCCATTCTTTCACGGATTGTTCAGGTTGTTTGCCTAGTCTTAATAGTGCTGCAGTGCACATAGTTGTGCACCTAGTTTTTCACAGCATGACTCTTATTTCCCTAGGATATGTACCTACTGGGAGTCCTGGGGGTGTACTGGGTTATTCACTGGACCGCTAACCACAAAGTCTGTAGTTTGAACCCCCAGCCACTTCGTGGGAGGAAGATAGGATTTTCCACTCCCATAAAGAGTTACAGTCTCAGACACCCACAGGGACAGTTCTCCTCTGTCCTATAGGGTCAGTGTGAGTCAGAATTGATGTAATGGCCGTGAGCTTTGGGTTTTATATACCTAGTAGTGGGATTGCTAGATCACATGGTATTTCTATTCCTAGCATTTTAATAAAGTACCCTGTATAACCCTACAATCACCCTCAGTGTTCCGTATTATTGTCTCTTTCAGGGGCTTTCCCAAACTCTGGAAATTCAGCCAAGAAAACACCCTTTATCTCCAACATCAACGTCACGTCGAGACTTAGCTGCCAGTGGTTCTGCCAGTTCTTATAGCAGCCTTTGTGTTATTAAGAGACCTGGTTGCTCTGTCAGGTCAATGTTGAACTGTGAACGGCGAGGTTGGCAGTTCAAAACCATTAGCTGCTCTGCAGGAGAAAGGCAGGACTCTGCTGCTGTGCAGATTTTCAGGTTTGGAAAACCTGAAACGTGGGTTGCTTGGGTCAGGATCGACTGGATGACTGTGTGATCATTTTTTTTTTCAAACATCTCCTTCCCTCCTTTGTAGCTGCCCTCTGATGCAGGACTTGGAACACAGCAAACTTTTCCCATAAATGTTCAGTGAGTGAACATTTAATGGGTAATTTAATGAATAAATAATTGACTCTGATACAAGTCAAAATAAGAGCAGGAAGAATAAACGGCTGCCCTGGGGTTTTTAGAGGACAGAGTCATTTATTTGGGTGATCAAAAAAAAGACATTGCACCGATTCAGTGATGATAACCTCTCAAGTGAACCTTGTATGTTCGCTTATTGTGCCTTCATGCAGGTTCAGATCAGTCTAACCCAGACATGGCCCAACCCTCCAATTCCCACCCCCAAACGATAAGAGTTTCTGCCTCTAGTGTTATCATAGCTCTTTGGTTTATTTTAGGTTTGCATTGCTAATACAGATTCTTATAATAATCCATCTATTTGTAAATGGATTTCCTTTCCGCATCCTAAAAAGGATTCAAGTGTCAGCCCCAGAGGCGGATTCTGTGTCTGTGGTTCAGAAGATCGCCCGTGCACATCTGTTAGAGTGAGGAAATGAGGGGCCGCCCGGGCAGCCCTGAGACTCTCGAGCTGCTTGACAAGTATCGCTTGAGAACTGCTCATGGAGATTACCTTGGGCACTCTCCCTGCCCGGAGTGTTTGCTGGCACGTAGGTCCGTTTCTATCTTGTTTTGTACAGATCCTTTGAACGTAGACTCCCAAAGGCCTGCATATCTTAGTGGCCTAGGGTACTGAGCTGCCCCAAGGTGGTTCACGGTTAGCCTTCCCACTGTCCCCTGGTTGTCCTTCAATCTGAAAGTGTAACCAGCGGGCACCAACACTGAGCGTGAATTTTCTTTGGTGACTTGGGCCACGTGCTGTGTGGATTCACCCTTCTCCAGCACATATTATCCTTCTTCTCCATAAGAGAAAAGGATCCCAGAACCAGAGACTCCAGTCCCAGGGTCATTACGGAGGGGCCAGGTCCAGGAGCAAAGTCTGTTCACATGGACAGCCACAGTCCCTATGGCCCTGCTCTATGAGGGGCCTGTGCAGAACTGGAGTTCAGGTCTCTGGGTTCTCAGGCTTGCCTTTGACTCACCAGGCAATCATGAGATATCTGCAATTTTTGCCTTCCAGTGTTGAATGATAGTTGTGTGTATTATCCTTCTATCTTACATCATTCTAGATTGTTGTTCTGTTTTCCTTCCTGATGGTTCCTCAAATTTCTGATCGATATGGAAAGGGCCAGACTTTCCCATACAAAGGGAAGGACTCCCCCGTGTATCCCAGCCCCTGAAACCCAAAGAGTGCTGTACAGAGGACCCTTGGGGCCATTTGTCATCACGTGTCTTCTGAGTCATAGCAAGGCCTCCCTGTGGAGCAGGATGTTTCCATCACATTTTCAAGGACATAACCTCGCAGAAACAGATCAACAATCTTTAACTTCCAACGTACCAGGGCTTGAATCACCAACGTTTCCAACGTATGGCTTACGATAGTCCAGTCAGAGTGGACCTCCAAAGTTTTCAGGAAATGTTAGGACTTGAACCCTGGGGAATGATATGCCTTGTATCAGCTGTCACAAAAACACAGTGATGCTGCCAGGAAAGAGGGTGACTGCGCCCTGTGGCACCTGCAGAGTGAATCCAACCCAGAGGAAATATAGCCAAGAAATGGGTCCTTATCACGTAATTGGCATCTTGGATCAAATTGGGCCTGGATCCTCAGTGAGTCAATGAGTTCCCTTGATTGCTAAAGCTTGTTCAAGGTCATTGGATCTCACTGGAAACATTACACTTTCTCATCGATGCAAAGGGCCTTCAAAAAGTTGTGGAAAGATTCCAATATCCTTCCATTCCTCTTCATCCCCTTCCTCACCCCAGTTAAATTACAAACTGTGTTAGAACAGAGACTGGCTGTCTTGGCCCTCACTGTATCCCATGACACATAGCAGGCATTCAATCAAGGGCTTTTGAATGGGTACATTTCAATGGGAAGAAGCACTACCTAGAAGCTCCCCTTTATGCGTTTTACATCTCAGAAAGCAGATGTGATCTAGGAAAGCAATGATGTGGATCTACAAGGTTTTTCAAAGCTATGTATTTAAAAATTTTTTTACAAAACAACCTATAACCCTCAGAGTACTCTCCATTACTCTTAATACATTTGTCAAATAAGTGATTCCATTCTTGGAAACATTTTTCAAACTCATCTGTTTAGATGGTTAACAGCACCTCCCTCATTTTTTTCCCTTTGTCTCTTCTATGTCATCAAATTGCTGTCCTTTCCTTTCATACACCTCTTTATTTGCAGAAACAAAAAGAAGTTGCATAGAATAAGGTCAGGTGAGCCGGGTGCATGGGGCAGCAGAGGCATGCTGTTTTTGCTGCTAAACTGGCGCCCTGGGGTGGCTGCATGAACAGGTGTAGTGTCCTGCCAAAGCCAGTTCCCTGTCTGCTACAAATCAGTCCTCTTTTTGTTGCACACTGTTATGCAATCTTTTCAGAACTTCTAAATAGAAAGTATGATTAACAGTCTGACCTGGTGGAGTGAATTCCAAATGCACTACACTACAAGTCAACATCTTCGTCCATTCAGGAAGTTGATGGACATAAAGAATGAGGTTTGTCATCAATTGACATTTCACCTTTTTTGAAATGAGAAAGTCCCTTGTATACTTGAGTTTTCCCCATAGTGCTGTCCTTATAAGCTGTGTTCAACATCACAGTCATTTCTGAGGCAAGTTTTCCAGAACAGAAAACCAAATTTCACAGCCACACATTGTTCTCCTAAATTGGCCATCACAAAAAATAAGGTTCAAAGAAAACTTTTTATGAAAAAATTCACTGTGACCAGAGAGAACTTTCCACTGGGTGCACTAATTCAGAGCGAGTTGCTTGATGCTTGCCTAGCAGGAAAAATGGGTGCCATGAAAACTCTGCTCCACCCAGCACAATTCTGTTTGTTGTTTTTTTTTTTTTAAGGCCTCACTGCCCTCAGGTGGTGGGAGTAGGAGGCCCAGCCTTTTGCTCCTGGGAGCCGGAATTGAACCTCCATCCTAGTGGGCCGCAGCCCTGCGCACAACCACTACGCCACCGGGGCTCAGCCTTTTTTTTTTTTTTGGGGGGGGGGTACCTCTCGTAGAAGCCATCTGTCAGTTCCAACACAGGAAGTTTTCTAACCACCAAGAATTTCCTCAGTAAATATGCTGATATCTTTGAGGAGGCTCAAAAGTACCGCCCCCTTCATAATCTTCATAACACTTTTTTTCTACTTGAGCCCTTGGTATCAGCTAGTCATTTTTCCCTCTCCCTCTCTCATGTACCCTTGATAATTTATAAATTATTATTATTTGTTCATGTCTTAAACTGACCAATGTCTCCCATTACCCACTTTTCTGTTGTCCATCCCCCAGGGCGGGGGGTTTATATGCAGATCATTGTGATTGGTTTTCCCTCTTCCCCCCTCTCTCCTTACACTCCTGGTATTGTTACTCTCATTATTGGTCCTGAAGGGTTTATCTGTCCATGATTCCCTGTGTGAAGAGCTCTTATCTGTACCTGTGTATATACTCTGGTCTAACTAAATTGTAAGGTAGAATTGGGATCATGTCAGTCAGGAAACACTAAAGAACTAGGGGAAATTTGTATGTTTCATCATTGCTATTCTGCACCCTGATGGCTCATCTCTTCCTTGTGACCCTTCTGTGAGTGGGTGTTCAATTGTCAACAGATGGGTTTGAGGTTTCTATTCTGCATTCCCCCTCATTCACATTGATATAATTTTTGTTCTGGGTCTTTGATGCCTGATACCTGATCCCATTGACACTTCATGATCACACAGTCTGGTGTGTTTCTTCCATGTGGGCTTTGTTGCATCTCAACTAGATGGTCGCTTATTTATCTTCAAGTCTTAAAGACCCCAGATGCTATATCTTTTGATAGCCAGGCACCATCAGCTTTCTTCACCATATTTGCTTATGTATCCACTTTGTCTTCAGCAGTAGTATTGGGAAGCATCATGGAATGCTTGGTAGTTAGAACAAAGTGTTCTTGTGTTGAGGGAGTACTTGAGTGGAAATCCAATGTCAGTCTGCTACCTTAATACTTAACATATCAGTATATGTACATAGATCTATTTCCCTATCCTTATATATAAATATATGTACATATGTACATGCCTGTATTTAGACCTCTAGAAAGTCCTTTACCTCAAAGTTCTTTCCTTTTACTTCCCTTTTGTTCCGTATCATGTTCAGCCTTCATTCAGGTTTCAATAATTTCTCTCAGTTACTTTGTCCGTGATCAAACCCCACCAGGCATCCTGACAACTCCTCATGATCAATTTTAGATCACTTATTGTTCCCTTGTCCCTAGGTTTATTAACCCCCACTTCCTTTCCCTGCCTCCCCTCTCCCATGTCCCTTCATTGATTCTTTTGTTTTCTCCTCCAGATTGTTTATCCTGTCTATCTTAGCTAGACAGACATGCAGAGGTGATGATAAGCACAAAAGTAAGGGAGAGCAAAACAAAACAACAAAAGAAAACCAAACAACAACAAAAACCAACAACCCAAAATGAAATGTGCTTGACACAAAGTATGCATGTCTTCTGACAAGAGCTGTATGAGACCCCAATAAAGTGATAACAATATGTACCAATATATATCACATACCCGTAATCACGACAACAGCACAGGGGGGGAACAACATCTTGTTCGGTTGTGCGTATGAGGACCGAGAGCCAAAACCAACTCAATAGCAATTAATATCACACTAGATGCGGACCAAACCTTCCCTTTGTTATTGATAGACACAACATTGGAGAAAGTCACATATTATCAGACAAGTTTCTCAATTCTCAACTAGCCAGACAACAGACCCAAAAAGGGCCCCCCGCCCTTTCCACCAAAGCTTCTTTCCAAAAAGAAAAAAAGGAAGATTATATGGGGCACAGTCTCTCCTTCCAAACCCACCAATCCTATTACTGTAGTTTTTACATTAACCACCCATGTGGATCCCTCTTCTGCAAACTAGCAACCGCTTCAAAGTTCATTTCCTAGGTCTGTTCATTGGGTGTGTCATTTATGTTGGCACATTGTATGAGAAAACAAAGCAGCCACTCATTTTCCTCCCAGGGAGAGAAGAGAGGCAGGTTATGCTAATTGTGCTCCCTCCACAAGAAGTGAGAAGACACAGCCTCCCCAAGACACGTCACGTGGCACTCAGTCAGGCCACCTGATTCTGGTTTGATTTCCATCGAGATGGATACTTGTTCAAAGTGGTGGTGTTTGCTGTCCTTTCCTTGTGGAATTGCTCATACACCGTGATACAATCGAGTGCCCAAAGGGGCTAGAGAGCTTTATTTTAAATAATGCAGTGCTCCACGGAAGAAAAAGAAGACTTCACGACAAAATTATGCAATCAGGGGCACTAGGTGTCAGTGATCGTTTGCCCCCTCACCATGCCCATCAAAGGCATTTCAAGAGCATGGAAATCTCACACACTTCCCACGCCGGCTGTCAGTTTCTCCGCTCACGGATCTCAGAGCCACACAGCACGGATGAGTCACCGGGAGAGCAGAGCCACATTTTAACTCCTAAGTGGTACAGGGGGAAACAGCACGCCAAACCGCATTCCAGAGACTCCAGGGCAATACTAGACGCCAGATATCTGTGAACATGTTCCCAGCTTCCCCAGGGTTGAGCCTGGGGCCGGGAGCGTTTGTTCAAAACAAAGGGTCATTTCTGCACTCTGACACTTTGTCACCTGCCTTGGGTTTGACTCACCAGAATGCTTCTCCCTGCCCTCCCCCCACTCCCACCCCCCAACTCCGTTTCAGTGTTTTATATTGTTTGTTATAGGAAACAGTTCCTAGTCTGGTTTCAAAAGGTGTTCCCCCCAAACCCATTGTTTATAGAGTTGAAGTTTGGTGGGCAAGCAAATTATTGGCTCAAAAGGGTAATCAGACTCTCTCCAGATTAGCCAAAAATACATTTAAAAGGCCGTTTTATGGAAAACTGGGTGTTGGCCGTTTAATGAGACGGCAAGTGCAGTGAGAATCAGGATATCCCTGACCAAACACACCTTGGGGCATGCCTCTGCTCAGACACAGCTGGTCCCTGCCGGACCTTTGCTGACTAGTCTCAGGAGAAACCCCAAATGAGCAAGGACACCCATGACACTGCAGATTGAGCGAGACACTATGTTCTCACTCTCTCTTCTCAAGTGTGCAAAGCTATTTTCTTTTCTAGGACGTACCCCTCTCTTTACCCTCAGACTCTCTCCAAGGCCACTTTAGCTGTCGATAATTGGCAGTGAGTTTTGCAATTAACAACCGCCCAGAATCAATTCAAAGACGCTGCACAGAAACCATTCCTCTCTTCTGGCCCCCTCCCCCCCACCAAACCCAGCAGAATTATGCAACTGCTCTGGTCCTATTTCTGACCTCGTTCAAAACCATCCGCTGAAAGAAGCGGGAACTTGAACGACGACGTGCCTGGAGGCCCAGGTGAGTAGAGAGAACTGGATCTCTGAGGAGCGCTCTGATGGATGGATACGTACCTCGTGGTGCAGCAGTGAGAGTGCTCGGCCCTGAGCCGACCAAAGTCGGTGGTGTGAAACCCACCAGCCTCTGCAGGAGAAAGACGGGCGAGCTGCTTCCCAAAAGATTTCATCCTTAGGAACCCTCTAGGGAAGGTCTCCGCCCTCTGGGGTCAGTGAGTCGGCATGGCTCAACGCCCATGGGTGCTTTGACTTGGGGGTGAACGAGCAGCGTGCCTAGCTCCCTAAGGAGTGACCGGGTCGTGCCTAACGGAGAGCGATTTTCCACCTGCCTCTGCACTCTTCCCTTCTGTTAAGGAAGAGACCCCAGGGACAGATTCAGGTAAGACACATGGCGACAGAGAAAAACAGAGGAAGACTGCTGGCTCCCCAGAAAAGCAGCACTAGGGGTCACCCACGGCGACGGGGCACCTCTCTGTCTGTGCCCATTTACCAGCAAGGCCCACCCAAGACCATGAGAGTCCTGGCCCCCGGCTGTGCTTAGTCCCTCAGCTTCAGGTGCTCTAGAGCAGCGGTTCGCAAGCTTCGTCTGGTCTTTCATACAGGTCCTCAGGTGGTGCCGCCGCCTCCCCCACCCCCACCCCACCAACACAGTATTTTTGTTGCTCCTTCATCCCGGAGGAGCACTGTTCACAGGCCTCTCCTCACGACCTGGAAAAGGCCTCTTTCTAGAACTGAAAGCGGGAGGCCGCTCCTCGAGACACGGTCATCTGGGCTCCTTCGAAGGGGGTGTTCGCTGTGGGCTGGGGCAGCAGCCTGAAGGCCCTGCTTGCTGCTGGTAGAGAGAGAGCACGATGGGGCAGCCAGCTGGAGCACAGGCGGCTCTAGCTCCTGGAATCCCGGGTGTGCACGGGCAGGGATTTATGGGCCCATGCCCCCC
>PVJH01007731.1:0-90554 GCA_004026705.1 Nesogale talazaci
TCAGAAATCCTTACGGTACTAAGTCGTTTGCGGACGTTTCCCTTTTTATAGTCCTTCTTGGCAGCTGTATCCCCGTGCCCTGAGTCAATTTCTCTGGGTCTACTTTGCACGTCAATTTCTAGATGTTAATAGCCCAGCTTCTGGGGCTTGTTGGCTTGTCAGTTTCCAGATATTTGGCCCAGCTTCTGGGAGGTTGTTTTGCTTGTCAGTTTCTAGATATTACTAGTCTGCTTCTTGGGGTTTGTTTTGCTCGTATATTTCTAGATATTGTCCCAGATTCTTGGGGGTGTGTGGGGTGCTGGTCAATTTCTAGGCAGGATTGGTTCAGCTTCTTTGAGGTTGGTCAATTTGCTTGGTTAATTTTCTAGATCTTGGCCCAGCATCTTAGAAGTTGTTTTGCTAGTCAATTTCCCACTCCCAATATAGAATTCCTCCCTTCCACCCCCACAACCATTTTAGTATCTATCAGCCCCACATTGTCCATGGATTCAGCCATCAAGAAATAGAATGATTTGCCTTGGACAAATATGCTGCAAATGAACTTACTAAATATTAAAAAGCAATGATGTCAACTTGAAGGCTAAGGTGTACCTCACCCAGAGCATATTTCCAATAGCCTCCCCTTGTTTACAAAAGTTGCACAGTGAGTAAGGAAAACCAGGAAGAATTGATGCATATGAAAGGGTGGTGTTGACAAAGAACAATTAATATGCATACATGAACTGAACATACCTGGCTTGAAAAAAAAGTCTCCTGATAATTCAAAATGAGGCTTATGTATATTGAACATGATATCAAGGGAAACCAGTCCCTGGTGAAGGATATCGTGCTTGGTGATGTAGAGGGTCAGGCAATACTTTAAAAAAATCCTTAGTATGTGTGACATTGGCCCCAGAGATGACAATAATTGTGAGGATGGTGCTAGACATGGCAGCGTTTTGTTCTATTGTATGTAGGCTCACTATGATCTGGAGCTTGGTTTCACAGCATCTAGCAGCCACAACAGGGTTAAAGAAGGGTTCAGCGATACCTACCACTGCTAATAGGTGTCGGTTTCATTTTTGGATGATGGGAGTGTTTTAAAGGTTATGTGGAAGTCTCAAAACATATTGAAAGCCATGGAGGTAAACACGCTTTAAATGGATTAACTTTATCACCTGTGCGTTATTTCTCAAGAAAATATTTTTCTGAAATACTAGAGAACAAGGACACACATAATATCCTTCTTCCCTATTTTATTTTGAGTTAGGAATCTAAGATATACAAGTTTTCAAAAAAGGTGCTTTGTCAAATGAAATTTAAAGCCACTGGATATGCCTTTGCTTACTTATTACAGAGTAGTGCTTATGCCTACCGCTGGCCTTGAAATTCATCAACCAAACATGTTCCTTTGCCTTTATGAACCATAGTTTTCACATCTGCAAAATGAAGATAGTGTTCTTGTTTCATGGGGTTCATTATTGTTCAGATGAGACAATGTGTAGGGATCTTAGTCTACTGCTTACTATGCTCAAAACTAATTATTCCACAAATATTTTTAACAGGATTAAGTGCCAACCACTGTTCCAGGTAACCTTCACCCATGAATTGAGCAACCTGGTCTTCTGGCTTTTGACAGTCTCCCTTCAACGTTTCACTTCCCTAAGGGGTAAGTATCTATGGGCAAAGAGACACAGCAACCACGCCACCATCACTTCTAGAACACTTTTCTGGTACCCTGTCCAAATGGTATGACCCCTTATTTACATGATTGACCTGTTCCCTACTTTGAGTATCTCTTCCCACTATCGGATGAGGGCACCAGTAAGCACACTGGACCAAAGCAGGGAGGGGGGGTGGTTAGTAATACAAGTGGAACACTTTGGTGGTTGTGTAATTTTATGTCAACTTGATAGAGAAAAGTGTGTCATTATCTTTAACCTATCAATTAGGTCAGTATCTGATGGTGCTTCCTTATGGGTGTGGTCTTCTCAGAAGGAGCATTCTGCTCATTGCATGTGACTGTGTGAGTCTGTAAAGGGATTTAGGGACTAGGTTTGGACTTGGGGATTTAAGTTTGAGCTGGTGTGGGGTTGAGATCCAAGTCCAATGGGCCCAAGGAGCTAGGTGTCCAATTAAAGAAGGCAGGAAAAGGGAGACTCGAGTTTAACTCCATTCTTTGGAGAAAATCCCTGATTTTATTCAACAATAGGTTTTTGTCCCAGTTGAGACATGCAAGCCTCTTGTTAATCAAATACCTCAACTGATGGGCAACATACAGATCTGGGTCTCCCAAGCATTCAAAGGGCACACAAAGCATCCAAGAGAAGCAGACATTCCTTAAGAGAAGCTTGCTTGACTTTTATATACGAGGAGTCAAGCATCTGCAGAAAAGACCTTTGTCTAAGCGTTTATGGGGAACAGATGTGCTGGAGAAACGTCCTCCCTGAAATGTTCATGTTGGAATCTTTTTTTCCCATTGTCAGACCTCGGCAGAGGTGTGCCTCATGCTGGCCCTGGCATGCCAAGCCCTGTAGTCAATGCTGAGAGTAGACCAAGACACACCTCCTTCCAGGTCCTTTGTTTCCCACAGACTGGGGTGCTTAAGAATTATAAGGAAAAAACTCCTTCCTACACATCTACAAGTGTTACTGGATTTGATTCTCTAGTCAACCCTGATTCAAAGCAACACGGACACCCAAGTTGGGGTGTCCACACACGTGAGCCCAGGGCGAGAGAAGGCCTCAAGTGAGGCTTCTCAATCTGCATGTTTAGCCTGAGCATTATGAACTTGAGGGGTGGATCCAGCCCTGGGGATTAAACCGCCTGCAAAAAGAAGGATCATCTTCATCAAAAGGAACCCTTCATCAAAAAGGTGTGGCACCCAATCAGACTCAACTGGCGGAACTCCTGGAGTTTTAATGATCAGACCTTGAACTATTTACAGGTGTTTCTTTTGCTATTATTATTTTTATTTCTTACTTACATATTTTTATGGATTTTTTGTTGTCATCAGTTTGTCTTGTTGCTTCATCTTGCGATGTCTTTTTTTTCCCATATTATCTCGACAAGTCTATCTAGATAAAATAGGCTGGATGAACAGTCCGGAGGAGAAAACAATGGGACTAATGGTTCTGGGGAGACTTAGGAGATGGAGGGGAGGGGAGAAAGAGGTGATGTTGACCAATCCAGGGATAAGGGAACAAGTGATTCAAAAATCAGTGACAAGGTGGGTGTGAGAGGCCTGATAGGGATTGATCAAGAGTAATGTAACCAAGAGAAATGACAGAAACTGAAGTGAAGGTGGAGCATGATAGTGGGACAAGATGAAAGTAAAGGAAATAGAGGAAAGAACTGGGAGGCAAAGGGTATTTATAAAAGTCTAAATGCAGGCATGTACATAGGTAACTATATATATGATGGTGGGGAAATAGATTATAGGATACTTAATAGGGTCAGTATTAAGGCAGCAGATGGACATTGGAATTCCACTCAAGTACTTGCTCAGTGCAAGAACATTTGGTTCTATTAAATTGGGGTTCCATGATGCTCCCCTTCCGACATGATTACTGAAGACAAATGTGTGAATAAGGAAAGGGAGTGTAGAAAGCAGATGGTGTCCAGCTATCAAAACATATAGGGTCTGGGGTCTTAAAGGGTTGAAGGTAAACAAGCATCCATCTAGCTCAAAAGCAACAAAGCCCACATGGAAGAAGCACACCAGCCTGTGTGACCATGGAGTGTCAAAGGGATCAGGTATCGGGTAGCAAAGTGCAAAAAATTATATCATTATAAATGATTGGGGACCAAAAGCCCATCAATAGGTGAAGTGACATTCCCTTACAGAAGGGTTTCAGGAAGGAGATGAGCCAGTAAGGCTACAGTGTAGCAACAATGAAACATGCGAGTTTCCTCTAGTTCTTAAATGCTTCTTCCCTGCCCCACTAGCATAATCCCAATTCAGCCTTACAAATCCAACTAGACCACAGAATGTACAGATGGGAACCAGAAACATAGGGAATCCAGGACAGATGACCCCTTCAATGGTGAGAGTGATGATATTGGGAGAGTTGAGGTCAGGTGGAGTAGAAAGGGCGCACTGATTACAAGGATCTACATATGGCTTCCTCCCTGGGTTACAGACACCAGGGAAGTGGGTGAAGAGAGACATCAGACAGTGTATGATATGACAAAATAATAATATATAAATTATCAAGGGTTTGTGGGGGAGGGGCCAGAGAGAAAGAAGAGAAATATAAGAAGCTGATAGCAGGGGCTTAAGTGGAAAGAAACAAGGATGATGATGGCAACAAGTGTACAAATGTGGTTTGTATACATTGGATGTATGTATGGATTATGATAGGAATTGTATGAGTCCCCAATAAAATGATTTTTTTTAATAAAAGGAGGTATGTTAAAAAATAAAAGGAACCCTGATCAAAGGCTTCATTGCTAAGCAAAAGGCATGTGGTTTGAATCCATCAAATGGTGTCCTGGGCAGAAAGACCTGGTGACCTGCTTCAGTAGAGGTCACAGCTAAGAAAGCCCAATGGGGGAGGTCTACCCTGTGCTATGGTTAATAGAGGTTGAAAATCACTCATCCTGTACCTGGGTCCACTGAAAACCTTCTGAATAGCAGTGGAACACTATCAGATACAGAGCCTCTCAGGTGTGAACCCACTTGACGCATTAACGATGAATCAGATGCAAAACACTGACTTCTTCCTGCTGATTGGAAAAAATACTTATGCACCATTTGACTTCTTTTCTGTGCCCTTGAAGTGCGAAGCCAAAATCCTTGCTTGTAAGTACGCAGCTGGGCCTTTGTAAGTTTGGCTTTCCCCTTGAAAATGATTCCATTCTAATTTCACTTAACGTGGGGCTATTGCTTTGCTTTAATGGTACATCTGTATACCAGAAATATATGTGAGTTCTCGTGATCTGGCTTCACTTATATCTCTAGCAGATGTCCTTGTTTTTCTGAAGGGCATGTTGCAAAGTAAATCCTAGCTTTTGAATTGTTACATTAAGAAATGTCTTAATGAGAAAATAATATTTTATAAATTTATACATTTTCAAGGGTTCATGATTGAAGATGGGGGAAATGAGCAACTGATGCCAGAGCTTCAAGAAAGAAAATGTTTAGAAAATGATGATGGCGACTTAAGTACAAATGTGCTTGACACGTGGATTGTAATGATAGCTCAAAGGGCCCCCAATAAAGTGATTTTTTTTAGTCTTAATTTCAAAATGACAATAATAGACATCATCTATACACTAGATTCCATACTGTTTTCCTAGCTAAAAATATAGAAAGGTGGCTGAGCCCCAGTGGCATAGTGGTTGAGTGCAGGACTGCAGCCCACTGGCTAGACGGTTCAAATGCAGCAGCAGCTCTCCAGGAGCAAGGCTGGGTCTCCTACTCCCACCAGAGGGCAGTGATGCCCCCCAAATAAATATATATGTGTGTGTGTGTGTATATATATATAGAGAGAGAGAGAGAAAGAAAGAGAGGTGTGTTAAAGATATCAAGGATAAGGGACCTAAGTGGGATAAAGGTAAGGGATATAGGATTGAGAAAATAAACTCACATTTCAAAATTTGAGACTTACAGGATAATTGATTATTATGTTTTCCTTCTCAACCTCTCTTTCAATAAATGTAGTTCTTTATTTTCTTACTGCATGTGTGACTAACATTTTATAGTTCTTTGAGCATTCAAGTACATATGGCAGGTGCAAGTGTAGTTAAATACAGTTGAGCCTCAATATATATTCCTGAAAAAGGACTGTGTAATCAAATGCATGTGAACGAGATACTATTGGAAATGGAAGATGGAAGCTCATTATTTAAAGAACTCCCATTATTGTTTAAATGAATTTCAAGACCGAGCTATATGCTCTTTAAGCATAATGTAAATACATTCCTTAATGTGAAAAACTATATGGAACAAATCTTGCAAATTGTAATGTTATGAAACCTAAGAGATTTCACAATGGGATGTGTGAGTCAATTTTAAGAGAACCCGTGAGCAAGCTTGTTTTGTCAGCACACTATTGAATAAGGAGAACAGCTCTATCACTGCAGACATCAGGTCACCAAGAGGGATGCACTGTTTCTGGTTTGCTTTTGCTTTTGCCAACAAATTTCAAAACAAACCAGAGTTGATCTTCCAAGATGCCATTTAGTGGCTATTTCAGCATTAAAATCAGTGCATTTTGCAACCACAAAAACTAGCTGCCAACCCACTGTATTCTGGAACTCATACTGACCCCTAGAAACCCATTGAATTTCTGAGACTTTCCATCCTGACAGGAATAGAGAGCCTCCCCTTTCTCCTGCAAAGCAGCTGGTGGATTTGAACCGCTGACAAGGTAGCAGCCACCAGAGCTCCTGATTTAGCAGTGAGACTTGTTTTCTCCCTAACACTCAAACAAACTTCCTTGGAGGCAACCAGGTGGCTTGAAAAAGAAACGAAGCTGGAACTTGAGCTTGACATTCCAAAGAATTCTAAAGGAGACTCTTCAATGCGTTTCTAATGCGGACAAAACAGGAAGTTCCTCAGAGCAGTGTCACAACACCCACAAGGTGACAATGAATTTGGGGAGCTGCTGCACATCACTGCACTCAGTGCTGGGCCTTGGGATATAAAGATAAATACCATCCAGCGTTTGTTTCACTTTAGTGTCCTTAAGTGCACCATTAGATAACAGCTGGGACAGCTGGGATCGCCCTTGACTTACAAAGAGTATTTTCACTGTGTCCCACATCGGGCGAAGGAGCATTAGTAGAGTAGTGGTTAGACATCAGGATGCTAACCAGGAGGTCAGTAGTTCAAAACCACCAACCACTCTGGGGCAGAAAGAAGGGATTTCTACTCCCATGAACAGTTACAATTTGGGAAACTCACAGAAGCAGTTCTACCCTCTCCTATAGGGTCCCTGTGAGTCAACATCGACTCGCTCAGTGAGTTTGTACGTTTGCCATGTCTGGTACTCAATGAATACCTCTTATGGCAAAAAAGCCCCAGGAAGTAATTGTTTAAAGGGAGCAACCTTTTTAATACAAGACCTACCAATCCATCACCTCCCACTTGTATAAGGACAGGAGAAAAGAACTAGTGTGGCATGTGCCTCAAACTGGTACTGATATCATTGATACTAGATTGCCAGGCCTTTCTTTTGATGCACCTTGGGTGGACTTGAACTTCCAACCTTTTGAACATAGGAACCACGTGGACCACCCAGAAATGCCAGTGGTCAAAGTCACAAGACTCTCAAAATTCTAACTTCAGAGGGGATGGGCTCCAGTGGGGACAGGAACCTAGAAAAATGGCTTCATGTTATTGAGTGTCTTCCTTCTGAATTTCTTGGTCTGTTTTTTTCCCTCCTGGCTCCTGACTGGAGAACGGATTCAGAGGACAAGAACCCGATGACAAAGTGGCAGATACCTTTAGAATCAACCATTGCCATCAAGTCAATTCTGATAGAGTGACCCCACAGGATGGAGTGGAATGACTCTCCAGGACAGTGGTTCTCAACCTTCTTAATGCTGCAGCCCTATCATAGTTTCTCATGTGGTGGTGACCCCCAGCCATAAATTTATTTTCGTTGCTACTTCATCACTGTTACTTCGCTACTGTTATGAATTGGGTGACCCCTATGAAAAGGTCATTTGACCCCCTAAGGGGTCTGAACCCACGGGTTGAGAACCGCTGCTTCAGGGTTTCTGAGATTTAAGACTTCTACAGAGAGCAGACAGCTTGGCCTTTCTCCTGAGAAGGGGCTAGTGGTGGTGGGGAGTTTGAACTCCTGACCATGCTGCTTATAAGTTGACAAGACCAAAAAAAAAAAAGTTGACCAGACATCCCGGTTTTTAACAATTTAACAACGTCCTGCAGCATTTTAAAATTAAAATAAATATATTGCAATACTATTTTTATGTTCTATGAAAACTTTTGTTGCTCCATAGAGACCAAATTTTTAATCAAGAATCCTCCCCGCACCACACCCCCCCCCCCAGTCAATGGTGTCCCGCTTTATAAATCTGGTCACTTTATTCTAGTAGCAAAAACTCTGTAACCAATAGGACAACTTTGAGATTAATTTTCTGCTCTGACGGCACCCTACAGCTTACTTTGTATCTAAGCTAAAAGTCAGTTGTGCTTCAAAAATGAAATAAAATAAGATACATATTAAAGAAAATGAAACCAAATTTATTGCCTTCAAGTCAATTCTGACTTAAGGACTCTATAAGAGTAGATAGAACTGGCCGTGAGGGTTCCCAAGGTTAATGCTTTGTGGGAGCTTAAAGCCTCATCTTGGTTTCAAATTGCTGACCTTGAGGTTAGCAGCCTTAACTCATAACTCACTAGGTCCAAGGTTGAAGTGGCGCAGACCCAGGCATTGTTTCCTTCCATCAGTGACCGGTTGCTGAGAGGCCAGTGGGTGTGATGGAAGGTTAGGATGGAAGGAAATCAGTGACAAAGGACCTGAGGGGACTAATTTGGGGATGAAAATGTTCTTCCCTGTGTTTGTGACTGCACATGGTGGTGGTGTTCAAAATTCACAGAACTGTACACTCTAAAAGATGGATTTAGTACTCTTTATTAAAAAGCCAAAACATAAAGTTCAAGATTGAATCCATTTGGTTTATGAAGCAAAACTTAAAATAATATTTTTTCACAGATGTATCTTTGATTCATAATTTTTTTTTTCAAAATCAGTGGAAGTCTTTCATGGGCCTTGGATCTCACCTTGAAAAATTAACTCTTCCACTGAAGAAAGTTGCCAGAATGTAAAGAAAAGAGAAGAGATTTTGCTAGTAAATTCTAGCAAACCCTGTATTTGTTAAATTTTTAAGCCACAATAATCACTGGTCATTCTGTTAGGAGAAGCAGTTTTATGACATTTAGGAAATTTAGCAGAGAACTCACGAGTAATACCAGATGCTGAAACCAGAATTCAGATCTAAGACACTTCCGCCCCAAAATGCAAGTGTATTTTACTGTATTATCCAGTGAACACTTCGGTTATTTTCCTAAGCATTATGACATTGATGGGGCTTATTTAACTCTCAAAATCACTTGGCAATCATTGTACATCGTATGAGTGACTTAAAGAAGAATGAATGTTTCTAGATGCACAAGTTACTGCAGCAGGCAAGACAAGCATACCTGCTACCTACCTCCCATCTCTTAAGGAAGTGCCTTTTGGGTCAGGCAACCAAATGAAAAAATGATAGGCAGTGATAGGTTGAATGACCGTCCTCACAGATATTCTGGTCCTAATCCCTTGGGCTGAGAAAGCATTTCATATGGCAAAAGAAAATTGCAGCTGTGATCAAGGGAGGGGGCTTGAGAAGGGAAGGGTTTTGTGGATTGTAAGGGCATGCCCTACCCGAAATCACGATGGTCTAAAGAGAGAGAGACAGAAAGAGATTTGACACCAAGAGGAAGAGGCCATGGGCGTGGAGTGATGTGGCGACATGCCAAGGATTGCTGACAGCCACCGGAAGCTGAAAGAGGCAAAGAAACAGATTACCCCCTTCATTATCTGCAAGAAACCCGTCCTCCAAACATCTTAAGTTCTCGCAGTGAAACTGATTTGAGACTTCTGCACTCCGTTAACTACAGGGCACATTTTTTTCAAGCCACTCAGCTTGTGTCCTTTTTCTTCAACTGCCAAGGCACACTGCTGCAGATCTCTCTCTCTCTCTCTCTCTCCCTCCCTCCCCCTCCCTCCCTCCCTCCCTCCCTACCGGGCTCCATAGAACTGCCCCGGAGATTCCGAGACTAACTCTTTACTGGAGTAGAAATCTCCATCTTTCTCCCTGCAAACACTTGGTGCTTTAGAACTTACTGATTCCTGCCCCATTGGGCCTCAGTGGGACCAATAGTTATGTGTTTTACTACTCGTCAAACCTAGACTGATGTAGTGAGTTCTGCATTGGGCTGCTAATGACAAGGTTGGCAGTTCAACCCCCTATTAGCTTATAAAAAAAAAACATAAAATGGTTTATGCTTACACAGATTTACGGTCTCAAAAACCCAAAAGGGTAGTTCCACCCTGCCCTATAGGAAACACAATTAACTAGATGACAGTGTTTTTTAGAGGTACCTGGGAAGATAATCTGTGATTTTTGCTTTCAAAAAGAAACCCTTTAGAACCTTGAAAACCTCCTGGGGCAGTAATCCTGTTTTCCAGAAATCAATATCGAGATTGTAAACAGCAGCAGCACACGGAGGAGCAGGTGTGTACCTGTGGGTTGAACATGGCTGATTTTTAAAATGAAGACACTTTGAGTCGTTCTACCCAGATGCCTTCCTCGGCACTGAGACTGTGAACCAGCCGTCCCCTGCCTTCTCACCTTCCTGGTATTGCCGATGTTGTAGCTCAGAAATACCTGCTACAGTGACTTGGGATGACTCATTGAGTGTCTGGGGAAGGGGTTGGCTGAAGGGAGCACAGAAAGGGCAGGTGAGAGGGTGTCGAACACAAGATGCTACCTCTGATCATGCTTGTCCAGTCCTGGGTCAGCACACGGGGGTGGGGAGTAATGGCTATGGATTGACTCGTGCCTCTCCCCGCCACCCCAGCCCCCAGGTGAACCCGATGCCTGTGGTGATGATCAAGCCACTTTGGAATGGATCCTCTATGCCGATGAGGCAGGATTTGTGTAGGATAGGTCGCTAATCAATGTCTTTTGGAGATAGGAAAGATTTTAAACGAGCACACAGCAGAGGTAGGGTAAGAGAGATGCCGAGACGCTGGGAGATGGCTGAAGGAACCAAGCAGCAGAGATGAAGAGAAGAGGTCCTTCATTAGGAGCCAACAGAGAAAGCCTTGCCTCGAGTTCTGGACTCAAGCCTTTAAACTGTGAAAAAAAGAAATTTCAGTGTGCTGAGGCCCCCATCACTTGTGATAGTTCTGTGATAGCAGCTCTAGCTGCTTAAGCCACCCCACTCCTTTAGCGCAGAGCAGGTGTTGCATGCTCAGATATGCTTCTCCCATCTGCTGCTGTGCAGGGATTTCAGTGAGCCCTGGCCTGCCGCAGTGACCTTCTCCACCAGTGGTTCTCAACTTTCCTTATGCCACGACTCTTTCATACAACTTCTCATGTTGTGGCGACCCCCAACCATCACATTATTCTTGTTGCTAATTCATAACTAATTTTGCTAGTTATGAATTATCATGTAAATAGCTGATATGCAGGGTGTGCTGTCATTGTTACAAATTGAACAAGATGAAAGCATAGTGATTCATCATAGAAACAATATGTGATTGCATATTGTAAAGTAGTTATTTCTAGGGGCTGAGCCCCGGTGGCGTAGTGGTTGTGTGCGGGACTGTGGCCCACTGGAATGGAGGTTCAATTACAGCAATGGCTCCACAGGGGCAAAGGTTAGGCCTCCTACTCCCACCACCAGAGGGCAGTGATGCTCCCCCCAAAAAATATTTATTTCTAATTATAAGTAAATAAAATTTTTCCTGGAAGCATTGTCTAGCAAGAGAAACTGTCTTCATGTCAGGTACTCATATGTGAGCTTATCTGCACATGGCCACACCAGTCTGCAGACAGATATAGGAGAGGTGTTTCTCTTCCAAAGACCATCAGATACGTGTTTTCTGAGGTCCTGAGTGACCCTTGTGAAAGGGTCATTTGACCCCCAAAAGGATCTTGACCCATAGGTTGAGAGCTGCTGAACTACAAACTCCTTTTCCAGAAAAAAAGTTTCAAGTTCACGAAGTGTGGGGAGGTGTTTTGTGTTGTAATCTAGAGTATTTTGTAATATAAAATGCCCAGACTTTAAAAAAAAGAAGAACAAAATCCTTTGAAACCCTTCCTGGGACAGCTGTAGAAATGACACCTGGTTTTACTAGGTGGTGCTTATTGAAGTACCTGTAGGAGGGTTTCATTACACTTATAATTACCCCCTAAAACCTCCACACAATGGGCTTTGGGCACTTGTTGCATAACTCTCTCAGGTTCCCTTTTCTTGGTTTGACAGCCATGTCTATGGAAAAAGCATTGCTGCCTCCTAATTCTTCACCATGGGAGGTTTGTGTAATCTGAAGATTGAGGGAATTTGGCAACAACACAAATAGTCACCTCACATTCTTCCATTGGATCTGTGTCTAAGATGACCATTCAAACACAAAGGTATCTTCTGAGTTACTGCCAAATGGCTACTGAAAATGATAGAAGACCCAAGTTAAGCGAAAGATCTAGATCAGTAGGACTTCAGGCATGACTGGTTTCAGAAGCACTGTCTTTCTCCAGCTGTCCTCCCTCTTGTTTGGGTTGGTCTGGTTCTCAGGTGATTTCTTTGTGCTGTCTAGATGACTCCCATAAATCTCTTGTTCTGGATTCAAGAAAAAGAGCCCTGGGTAAAGGTGCAGGGTTCAGTTGCCATCCTGATTCAGAAAAGGATGTGGAACAAGGGCAATATTTGCCAATGCCAGATCTTGGTAGAAAGCAGAGAATACCGAAAAGATATTTACTTATGTTTTACTGACTATGCAAAGGCATTCAACAGTATGGATCATAAAAAGCTGTGGTTAGGCTTCAGAAGAAGGGGGATTCTAGAAATTCATGTACATACACAGAACCTGCATATATCAAGAGGCAGTTGTCAAACAGAATAAGGGAATACTGCATGGTTTAAAAGGAATGTGTGTTTGGGCTATGCCCCAGTGGCATAGTGACTGAGTGCGGGACTGCGGCTCACTGGCTTGGTGGTTTGAATCCTGCAGCAGCTCTCCAAGAGCAAGGCTGGGCCTCCCACTCCCACCAGTGATGCCCCACCCTCCCAAAAAAGAAAGGTGTCTTTCAAGGATATATACTCTCAGCACCCTCAATCTGTAAATTCAGCAAATAAGTAGAGAAGCTGGGTTGTCTGAAGAAGGTGACATTAGAATTGGAGACTTATTAGTAATTTTTGATGTGCAGATGACACCATTTTGCTTGCTGAAAGTGAGGACTTGAAGCACTTGCTGATGAAGAGCGAGGATTGCAGCCTTAGTATGGGTTGCAATGCAATGTCAGGAAGACTCAAATCCTCACAACTAAACCAACAAGGAGCATCAAGATAAATGGACAAGGTGTCTACTTGTCAAAGATTTTGTCTTGCTTGGATCCACATCATGTTCATGGATTATCAGGCAAGAGATCAAAGGACATATTGCACTGGGTATATCTGCAGCACAAGACCTCCTTAAAATGTTGACGAACAGGGAGGCTACTTCGAAGACAATGGTGCACCTAACGCAAACCTGGATTTTGATGTTCAGTTGCCTTGTGCGCTCTCAAAACCTGTACATAATGTAAGAAAGATGGAATGAAAGCATTTGAATCGAGGTACTATAGAAGACTCTTGTAAGTACCATGGACTGCCAAAAGAACAAGCAAAGTCTTGGACGAAAATACAGCCAGAATGTTCCTTAGAACAAGGATGGTGAGAGCTTAGGCAGGTTATCAGGAAAGACTAGTCCCTGGAAAAGGAGTTCATTTTTGGTAGAGGAGCAGCAAAAAAAAAAAAAAAAAGGAAGATCCTGAATTATAGGGGCTGACACAGTGTCTGCAGCAGTAGCCTCAAAAATCACACCATTGTGAGGATGGTTGGTGCCTGACAAGGCAGTATTTCATTCTGTTGTATATGGGGTCACAGAGTCAGAACCAGGCGATGGCACCTATGGTCGCTGCTGGCTATTTACGCCTGAAGGTGGCAGCATCGTTCCCAACACTTAGTTCTCTAGCCCCACCAAGACCCAGGCCTTCTGAAGCAGGTGTCTGCTATATGGGACTCACACTCACTCCCACGAATCCTCCGATTTGCTTCTCAAAGCAGATCTAGCGGTAAGGTCAGGTCAAGTCTTCACTTTGTCGATGAGAAAACTGAGGGGCCAAGAAGAAAAACTATCTGACCAAGAACCTCTCATCTAGTTTTATGGAAGAGATGGCGCGGACACCCCAGATCATAAACATTATGGTAGGGGGTGCGTTTCCACCCACCCCCAAGGAAAACTGCTGTATTGCTTAATTAAAACCTGGTGAATGATTGATTCGAAGTAAAGGAAAACAAGAGCCCATTGCTTCTGAAGTCTCTTCGCACTCCTTTAACGACCCTCTGGGGCAGCAGACCAGTCTCACAGGGGTCAAGGCTGTCAGTCTTTGGGGAAACAGAGCACGCTCTCCCAAGGGTGGGCTTCAACCGCAGACCTTCCATCTAGCAGACAGGCGCCGAATGAGTCCTTGAAGAGCAAACTTGACTCTCGGGCTTTCCCATTGCCAGTTAAAAGAAACTGTCTGAAGACCGGTTCCTCTCTGAAGGATGCTTACAAGGTAGTCCAGACCAGCAGATTCTGCTCCGGCGTGGGGTCTGCAGGTACGGGCGTTTCTGCTGTGGTTCTTGGAGGTGTCTCTCCAGGTCGCCCCTTCCTCTTCTACCCTCTCTGTCCTCCCAGGGGAGCGATAAAACGTCTTTCTCCACCCAGAGATCCCCTTCCTATGACAGGTCAGCGCCTCTCCAGCCCGGCCCACTGGAGGTGGAGCTGTACCAGTCCTGCTCTGAAGCCCGGCCCGCCCCAGGCCTGGCTCCGCTCGTCCTCGGTGGCGTCTACCCTGGGGGCCTTCAAGGAGGGCTACCCCAGCAGGCCCCTCGCCATGGCGGCGCCGTCGCGCATCCTGATCCGCGGGGGTCGCGTGGTCAACGACGACTTCTCGCAGGTGGCCGACGTGCTGGTGGAGGGCGGCGTGGTGCGGGCGCTCGGACCGGACCTGCTGCCGCCCGGGGCCGCGCCCGCGGGGCTCCGGGTCCTGGATGCCCGAGGCAAACTGGTGCTGCCCGGCGGCATCGACACGCACACGCACTTGCAGTTCCCCTTCATGGGCTCGCGGTCCGTCGACGATTTCCACCAGGGCACCAAGGTACCCCCCCCCCACCCCGCTGAGCCCTGCGCCCCAGTGCACCCCAGCTGCCCGAGAGAAGGGTGGGAGTGGGGGGAGGCGGAGGGGGAGGGGGAGGCGTCCAGCAGAACTCTGAGGGACTAGGCAGGCAGGAGGGAGCTCTTAGTCCCTAGCGGCTGCCCTGCAGTCTACCTGCCTCAGTCCTGACTTCTTGGAGCCCCTGCGAAGTGTCCCAAAGAAACCAAACCAGAACAGACCCACAGCCTAGGGACCCAACCGACAAGGATAGACTTGATTTCTAAGTTTTAACCCTATAACGCTGGGATTTTTAATTTCAGGGAAAAAAAATCTTTTTTTCTTTACTTTCATAGTTATCAATATATGTAACAACCAAAATATATCAAAATATATAAATATAGTTTCGGTACCAGATATGTTTTAATTAAACTAAATGTATTTAGTTAAATGTTGCAAAAACCGTCGTACTGGCCGTTTGAACTCAGAGTAGAGGGCCTCCTCTTTGTTGCCTGCATGGGGCTGTTTCAAACTGCTGACCCTGAGCACCACATAGCCCAGAGGCTACCAGGGCTCCGACTTCAGTCTAGTCTTGGCTAAACTAGACCTCTCTGCTCTGATTAGGGGATTTGACACATTCAAAGCAGCCTATACCCTCACTTTACCTTGTACCTCATGGGCCAACACACTACACACTCACACTCCCCCCATTTTAGGTGGTGGTCCAAGAAACCAGGCAATTTCACAAACTCTCTGGAATTTTGTCCTTACGTTCTGGACTCTCAAGCCATCTCTCCCCTTCTTGCCTTCCCAGCAAGAGTCCAGTGCAAAATCCATCCATCTGGCCACCTAGACCAGAGCCTTGAACTAGGGCCTGGTTGGCATGGAAGATCATTTGGGACATAATCTTTGCCCCATGCTTCCAGCCTGACCGGGCCTGGGAAGAGAAAATGCTCCTGATAGGATGGCTAACTGGGCACTCCTGAGTCCCCCTGGCCCTTGTGGAGCCTTTTCTGGCAGCAGGTGACATGAACTTTGCTGGTGGGGGAATGTGGTGAAACCGCTGGTCCCATGATGGGGAGTGGATTTCCCCCAGGGCTGGCTGCAATCTGTGTTGTAGCCGCAGACAGCCACATCATTCTCCCGCCAAGGTCTCTGGCCTGTGGCTTTGCTCAAGAGTGCTTTAACCAATGTGCCTCTAGGGCGCCCCCTGGGTTTCCCAGACAACAAAAGAAAACCATACCAAACCCAAACCGAGTGTCAGTGGAAGGCTATGCCAACTCATAGAGCCCCTAAGAGACAGACAGGGTTTAGGAAAGCAGACTGCAACATCTTCCTTCCAGAGGGGCTGGGGTTTGACCCACTGATCCTTGGGTTATCAGGTAAGCACTGACTATTGTGCCAACAGGACCTCTTTCTCTGGGCACCGAAGTCTAGACTTTTGGGTTCTAACAACAGGTGATCGACAGGCAGGAAAATGACAGAACTAAAACTGTATTCCGCACTGTGGTCAAGGTCCCTGGATTTTGGACTTGTACACATGAAAGGGACGAAAGTGCTCCTCTCCTCTTCCAGTTCAGCGCATTGGCCAAGGGATGCCTGTGACATTTGCCCTCCATCAGGCCTTGATGTATGTGGAGTTAGTTCAGGTCTTTCTGTCATCTTGTCAGACAGTGTTGAGAACACTCAGAACTACTCATTTCTAATGTTCTGATTCTTTTCCCCACATTCCCCAGTGCTGTAGGATTGCCCAGAAGGCTGATTAAAAAAAACAAACAAAAAAAAAACAAGGAGATCTGACCAGGCAAAAAGGGCCTGAGCCAGGCTACTCTGATATTTAGAGAGAGTCTTCCCAGTTACTCATTATCAGCTTTTGCCATGAGGCCAAGGATCAAAGTTCTTTTATCTGTTGGAAAGTTGGCCAACTTGATTTTGAATGTTCGTTTCTCCCTTTGTTGCAGAGCAAAACATAACAAATTTTACAAAACATTTATATATCTCAAGTATGCATATTTTGATAACATACTTATTATAGGACATTGGAGAAAAATTTTAAAATGAAAGCTGTGCCGTTAGGATGAAAAAAAAATGCCCTCTACACAAATTTCCTGGCCCTTTATTTACCAACATAGTTCTCTGTCTTCTTAAAACTTGTTCCTAATGAGCCCCTGTGATGGTTCTGTGCTCTTTGATAAAATTCATGAAGATTGTGTCTTAGAAATTTCAAAGCACCATTGTCAAAAACCACCTGAGCGGACCATGTGCCTTGACTGTAACTAGGTGAGCACGTCCCATCAAATGCCACTGATTAGACAGTAGGGTTGTGTTAAGCTTGGTTGTCCAGACAAACAAACCCAGAGTCACTCGAATCTGTATAAGAAGTATAATTCATGAGGTAATTTTTTTATCTAGATTTTTATCTAGGCAGCCCAAGCTGACTCAAACAAGTGCACAGGTTGATGTCAGCGGAAGCCCTCTTCAGACTCACAACTGCAGGCTGATGAGGCAGAAGTGGGATGAAGGGACTTCACAGGCTGGTGGGTGCAGAATGACATGGATTCAAGGTCAGTGGGAATACGGGAGGATGACCACAGTTTCCAGGGTTGGCCACCCACATGGTGCACCCCTGGAGGCAGACACAGAATCCAAACAAGGAGCAAAGCAAGAAGGACGAGAGGAGAGAGGTGCCGAGGTTCCCTGCATCTCTGTTACAGAGAGGCCACACCTCCATGGAGGCCTCGTCACGCTGTGGCCTGATGGAGAGATTAGACTCCACAGCTGTCCTTCCATCCAGGTATAAGTTGATATCAAATGAAACCACCAGAGGGTGAAGGAGCCCTGTTGGTTTAACACAGGGGTGCTCAGTCGGTGGATCATGATCTACTAGTTGATGGTAAATATAGAGTGGGTAGATTGCATGACATGAAAGAAAAGACACGTAAACCTATCTTAATCCCGTAAATTACTTGATCGTACAGCCAGTCAGATGCAATCATAGGTGTCAAACGGGTGAACAAACCACTGCGCTAAGTGCAACAAAACTGACGATAAGTTTTCAGCAACCTTTAGACCTTGTTTTTTTCTTCTCTCAAATGTCAGAAAGGGTATTAAAATGAGTGGGGGAGCTGGATCAAGTAAGGAGAGAAAAACGTATCGCTTTCATACAGATTAGGAGATTTTGGCACTACAAGCTAACTTTCAGCCGAAGTCCACAGAGCATGAACACTTCTGGCACTGACGTGAACAGAGAAAGTACCCAAAACATGAGAAAATGTGCTACCTCCTTGACTGCAATATTTGGCTGCACTTATTAATGTGAGTCGGTCTTTTCTCACATACAGATCATTAAGTCCAAGTACTGTTCCACCATCACTAGTGATCATTTGGAAGTGTGCTTGGGGCTGGCTGTCAGCAGCTACTGTCCAGACTATGCTTCCCTGGCTCATTCTATTGAGTGCAAGTCATCAGAGTAAACTCAGGTCATGACAAAAAATGTACATAATTAATTGTGTTGTGCAATATGGACTCTGAGATTATGCAAGATACATAGACATACATTGTACATGTAAAGAATTCTCAATGCACTTGTGAATAAATGTAATAAATAATAGTACATGTTTTACATTTTTATAGTTGGTAGATCATTTTGACTTGATCATTTTATAAGGAGCTTGCATACTGAAAAAGTATGAGTACCCCCTCTAATGGGTTCTAAGATGTGCTACTAATTGAAAGCTCCACCCTCTGAAGCTTTCTTCTTTGAGAAAGATGAGGCTGTCTGCTCTGATATAGCTTTACCCTCTGGAGAACGTAAAGGGGAAGTTCTACTCTGTACTGTAGAACTGACTCGATGGCAATGGAGATTGGTTAGATGTGTTTTCAGCTGATAATGTGTTGAGGGTTAAAAGGGCAGATTAGGCCTAGAGTAGCAGGGAGATCGGAAGAGATGAGGAAAGACTGGTAGCGGGCAAGAACCTTCCTCCAGGGCTAACAGAGAGAGGAAGCCTTCCTTCAGAGGCAGTATCCCAAATTCAGTCTTCCAGCCTCCACACAGTGAGCAAATAAAGCTCTGTTTGCTGAAGCCTCCCACTTTTATTATCTGTATAGCAGCACTACATAACTAAGACAGCCACAGTTATTTGCTTATATTAAGAACTGTTGATAAAAACTGATATGACAATCGAGTCATTTCCAGCTCATCGTTAACTTCTAGGAAGTGATAGAATTGCCTCTGTTGGAGTCAGAGTGCAATGCTTTATAGGAGTAGAAGGCCTCCTATTTCTCCGAGGGACCTAGTGGTTTTGAACTGCAGACCTTAAGGATAGCAGTCCAATGTGTAACCACTCCACTGCCAGGGCTTCCTAGTAATGATAAGTATTGTCTGTTTTTGGTTTCTGGATGGCACAGATAGCTAATGGCTTAACTTCTAGCTGAAAGGCTGTTGGGACTAACCTACAGAAGAGGTTCCTTGTAAGAAAGGCCTGGCAACTGCTTCCAAAAAGTCAGTCTTGGAAGTGTATTTAAATAGGCATTTAATTATAAATACATAAATAACAATTTGAGGGTTCATTATTTGCTATAGAAAATAGCATTGCCTCAGACATATGTTTCTTTACAGCTTATAAAATTCCATTCAGTTCAACTCAATCAGCTCAAATAGTTCAATTGAACTTAACCCAGCTCAACTCACTGCTAGCAAGTCGATGCAGACACATAGTCCCCCTTTAGGAGAGTTTAGATCTGTTCTATGAGTTCCCAAAACTAAGTGGTAAGGGAATTAGAAAGTCCCAATCTATTGACTTTTTAAAAAATCATTTCATTGAGGGCTCATCCAACTCTTAGCACAATAAATACATCTATTGAGTGCAAACCACATTTGTTGCCATCATCATTCTTGAACATCCTCCTTCTACTTAAGCCCTTGTTATAAGCTCCTCACATTTCCCCTCTCTCCTGATCACCCCTCCCCATGAACCATTGATAATTTACAAATTGTCATTATTTTGTCATATCATACCCTGCCCAAGGTGTACCCTCACCCACTTCCCTGTTGTCCATACCTCAGGAAGGAGGTTATATGTAGATCCCTACAATTGGTTCCCCCTTTCTGTACCACCTTCCCTCCACCTTCCCAATATCATCTCTCTCACCACTGGTCCTGAAGGGATCATTTGTCCTGAATTCTCCATGTTTCTATCTCCTTTTCATACCAGTGTACATCCCCTGTTCCACCTAGATTTTCAAGGAAGAATTGGGATCATGATAGTGTGGGGGAGGAAGCATTCAAGAACTAGAGGAAAGTTGCATACTTCATTGTTGCTGTGCTGTACCTTGACTGCTCATTTCCTCCCTGAGACCTCCCTGTAAAGGGTGTTGCTTCACCTAATGATGGGCTTTGGGTTCCCTATCTGTACCCCCCCCCCATTTATAATGATACAATTTTTAGTTCTTTCATGCCTGATACTTGATCCTTTTGACATCTCATGGTCACGCTGGTATGCTTCTTCCATGTGGGCTTTGTTATTTCGGAGCTAGATGGCCGCTTGTTTATTTTTCAAGCCTTTAAGACCCCAGATGCAACATTTTTTATTGCTGGCACCATCAGCTCTCCTCACACTTTTGCTTAAGCACACGTTTGCCTTCAGTGATCATGTCGAGAAGGTGAGCATTATGGAATGCCAACTTAGTAGAAGAAAGTGTTTTTGCATTGAGGAAGTACTTGAGTGGAGGTCCAATGCCCATCTGCTAACAACAATATTTACTGTCACACACTCACAACATACCAGGTATTCTGCAGATATGTGCATTCTCCACCCTCCACCCCCACACTCCCAGTTACTATCATCTATTCTTCACAGTTGAGTCCATTAGAATTAGCCCTGGTGATGTGGGAGGTCACAAGTTGGACTGCTAATTTCAAGGTCATTAGTTCCAAACTACCAGTTCCTTAGAAGGATGAGATTTTCTACTCCAGCAATGATTTACAGTCTCATAAAACCACAGGGCATTACCCTGAGTTGGAATTGACTTGATGGCAGGGAGTAAATGAGATTGAGGCTATACAACTAGCATGTGATCCTTTAGACTCTGAACCTAAGAATTTCATCACTGGTGTCTTTACCTACTCGTTTCACTCTCTGAAGTAATGATGGAACAAACCTCAATCGTTCAGAAGTGTCACAATGGTGAGCATCGGATGCAAACATTGTCTGAGATGCATGTTCACGGGAGATGGCATTTATTGTGAAATAGAAACGCAGCCTCCTTCAGACATGCAGTTGCCTTTCTCCTTCCTGGAGGCACCGGTCACAGAGAAGTGGTTTGGAAGACACATCAGCCCTAACCAAATACCCTGCTTTCACAAGATGGGACCTGAAAAGTTGCATTAGTAGCTGTGTGTTTTCTGCATCCCTCAAATAAGAAGGAGAGTGTTTGTCGTGTCCTGTTTACTGATCACCCCATCAGTGAAACTTAAGCCAACCAAACAGGTGTCAGTCTAACTCGTGTCACGGGTTGCCTTAAAACCTATGACTGACCTACTTCATTACAGGCAAAAGTGTCTCTCTGATGTGTAGTGAAGGGCAATAGTGTTCTCTGTGATGGAATCCACCTTTTGTGGGCTTGGTCTGTGCCAGGTGCGCTGGGTTAGGCACCATTGAGTCAGTTCTGCAACCTAGTGGGTACAGCAAAATGAAACACTGCTGGGTTCTGTGCCAGCCTCACAATTGTTCCTGCCAGCCTTTGCAACCACCATGTCAAGCTACAGTCAAGGGTTTTCTTGTATCTTTCTTTTTGGCTGATCCTCTATATTACAAAGCATGCTCTCTTTGTCCATGGACTGGTCTTTCCTGAGAACATCCAGAGTACATGAGATGAAACCCATCATCCTTGCTTCTAAGGGCACTCTGGCTGTACTTCCAAGATTGCTCTTTTGGCAGTTCATGGTACTTTGACTACGCTTCACCAACACCATGACACAAACGCATCGATTCACCCCCAGTCCTCCTTTTTCCTTGTCAACTTGCACAGTCAAATGAGTGATTTAAAACCCTGTGGTCTTTCTTTCATTCTTCTTCCAATGATTCTGCAGTCACAACGAAGGGCCAGGTGGCTTCCTACACAGAGAAGTTTCTTTGAATGAGGTAAACTTGAAGGAATTAAGACTTTGCCTCAATTGCATACTATGATGAAGAGAGTGAATTTTAAGAGGGAGTCTTATAATTTTCAAATACTAGCTGCAGAGGGCTTGGCTGAAAAGTAATATATATTTTCTGAGAAAACGATGTAGCATCATTTTTTTTTTGTAAAGGACAAAAAGCCCTCAAATGCTTAAGAAAGAGATTCATACTTTATTTTGGAGCTTTTTGGTAAAATGCCATGGATGTGATTACTTACTGTACGGCAGTGCAGAGCATGTGATGAAGCGCACGCTGAGGGCTATATTTGTAGAGCTTCCTCACCTCTGGAAGAGCTAGGTCAGAATCCTGGCTGCAAACCAAATTCCTTCTAACATTGCCTGCTGGCGCGCTGGGCTGGGTTTCTGTGGTTCTTCTCTGTAGCTGCCGGGTGACCTTGGGCAAGTCACATGCTCTGTCAGTAAAATTTGGAAAAAGAACTTCCAGTTAAAAATACGTACTTTTAATAGATATGAAAATGATGTATATCCATCCTCTCACTCTTAGTTGGTGGATGAGAGTCACTTTTTTTTTTCTTAAAGGACAAACGAGAGTATATACAAAAATATTTAAATCACCTTTGTTAACTGACTTGGTTCACATTTCAGTACCTGTGATGTCAGGAATTTTGGTTGGTTTTTGGCACATATCCGTTTTCATTTATCTTTCACCCAAGGATGCACACTGCTTATAGTCAGCTGTTTTTGCTAGATGCTTCCCCTGGGCATGCTGGAGAATGTGAGCCCTCAGCCTTCAGTGGACTCTCCAAGGCAGAGCGCCAGATCGCTACCTGGGGCCTTGACAATGCTTACGGCTCTCAATCAAGCCCCCATGCAAAGGCCACAACTCGGATCTATGCCACAAGCACCAGGATCGACAGGATCCAAGTTCAGCAAGGCCTGAGCCCAATGTCTCCCCTCAAGTACCAGGCCTGCCTTTTACTCCCCTTTTCCCTCATGGCTACTGACTGCATTGCCTTTGTGTCAGGCATTTTGGTGGTTGGTGGTTTTTTGCTGATCTGTCAATAGGGTTGTGGCTAGCACTGATGTGTAGGTTAGTGTTCAGAGTGGAGCACAGAGATTGGGCCAGCTTGTAAAAGGCATTTCAGATAAACATATAACCCAGATCTTTCTCCGAGTGGGTAATCCACAGCTTCATGCAAGTGTGTAATCCAGATGGCTTTTCAGTCTTTCCTCCCACCAGCAATGTACTCTGAGACCAAGTTCATTGTGTTGTAGCGAACGGTGGATATGAATGGTAAAAATCATCAGTCACAATTCAGCAATGGAAAAAGATGGGCCTCTCCATTCCCTTAAAGATTTCCAACCTCTGAAAAGTAAAAGGACTCTTCTCCTCTGTACTGTAGGGTCACACTCAGTCAGAATAGACTCCTTGGCAAAAGGTGAATCCCAATTCAATAGAAAGCAGCATTTCTTGATGTTTTGTAAATATTTTATTAATGTTCACAACATGTACCAATTCAACAATTCTACACGTACAATTCAGTAGCATCAGGCATATTTCTCAAGTTATACAACCATTCTCACCCTCCTTGTCTGAATCGTGCCTCTTCCGTTAATGAAAACTCATACTCTAATTTTTTGAGCCAACCACAACTACAGCAATAAAGGCTACTAACATCAAGTAGATTCCCTAAATCACAGATTCTAATTGCTTTTGTCGATCTGATTCCATATAGATAAATCTTAGAAGAGTTTGTTTACCTACTATGGTAAAGTTTTATTTGATTTCAAGAGGAGTTCCAGACCTTTTAGAACAATTAACCTTATAAGACCAAAAAGGTAACATTTGTCCATCCCACTCCCCCACAAAAGAAGAAAATGCCAAGGGAATTATTAGTTTAATGCTTAAAGATAATATCAGGGCAATAATTTCAGGATTTTATCCAGCTTGCATGGCTCCATAAAGTATAAAATCCAAGAATTTTAAATTATTTTTCATTAATTAACTTTTAAATCCTCTTCTTGGGGACTCATACAACTCTTATCACCATCATACATATGTCCATTGTGTGTCAAGCACATTTGTACATCTGTTGCCCTTGTCATTCTCATAGTGTTTGTTTTCTCTTTTAACCTTTGGCATCGACTCCTAATTCTTTTTTCCTCCCTCCCCTCCCCCCCTCTCTCATAAACCCTTGATGATAATTTATAAATTATTATTACTTTTTGTATCTTACACTGTCTGATGTCTCCCTTCTCCCACTTCTCCATTGTTCATTCCCCAGGGAAGAGGTTTTATGTAGATCCTTATAATCGGTTCCTCTTTTCTACCCCAGCTCCCCTTCACCTTCCCAGTATCGCCACTCTCACCACTGGTTCTGAAGGGATCATCTGTGCTGGATTCCCTGTGTTCCTGGCTCCTATTGGTGCCAGTGTACATCCTCTGGTCTAGCTGGATTTGTAAGGCAGAATTAGGATGCTGATAGTGGGAAGGAGGAAGCATTGAAGAACTAGAGAAAAGTTGTATGCTTAATCATTGCTACACTTCACCCTAACACGGGTGTGTCCCCTCCCTGCGACTCCTCTGTAAGGGGAAGTCTGTTACCTACAGATGGACCTTGGTTCCCCAACCTGTATTCATCTTCAATTACAATAATAAAATTTTTAGTTCCTAGATACCTGATTCCTAATCCCATTGACACCTCGTGGTCACACAGGCTGACGTGCTTCTTCCATGTGGGCTTTGTTGCTTGTGAGCTAGATGGCCGCTTGTTTACCTTCAAGCGTCTGAGACTCCAGACGCCTACATCTTTTGACAGCTGGGCACCATCAGTTTTCTTCACCACAATTGCATATGCACACTTGAGTCTTCAGTGATTGTGTCAGGAACATGAGCATCATGGAATGCCACTTTAATAGAACAAACTGTTCTTGCAGTGAGGAAGTACTTGAGTGGAGGCCCATGTCCAACTGCTGTCTTAATACTAAAATTATAAATATGTGCACATAAATCTATCTCCCCATATCATCATATATATGTATATATGCATATGTACATGCCTGTGTTTGCACCTCTATAAATGCTCTTTGTCTCCTACTTCTTTCTTCTATTTCCTTTTACCTCCCTCTTGTCCCACCATTATGCCCAGCCTTCATTTGAGTTTCAGTAATTTATCTCAGTTACCTTACTTTTGATCAATTCCTACCAGGTCTCTCACACCCTCCTGTCACTGACTTTCGATCACTTGTTGTTCCCTTGTCCCTGGGTTGGTCAACACCTCCCCCTCTCCCATATCCTTCCAGAACCATTGGTCCTGTCCTTTTCTCCTCCAGACTTATCATCCAGCTTAGACCTGCAGAGATGATATGTACCAAAAAGCAAGACATGGAAAGACAAAGTGACAAAGGAAAATGAAACAACTGCAACAGGAAAAAAACAATGTTCTGAAAGTATATATAAATAAAATAAAATAATAAAGAAGCAAAACCTATAAATATCTCAAGGTCTCTTTGGTGACCTTTAGGTGTAACTTCTGGTCAAGTCCAATGGAGTTCCACACCCTGACCCCCAAGTCTAACCTTGGCACTTCCAGAAGACCTCCATGCTCTGCTCCCCTCACTGTTCTGCTGCACACCCTTAGTGTTTTCCTGTGGGGCAGGATCGACTGGGTATAGTTCTGATACTGTGTCTCCAGTGTTGTCCCCCGTAGGGCCTTAGGTCAGCCAAGGACATCATGTCTCATAGTGGAGCTGGCCATCAGGTCCTCTGTGCCTTGGCTGTTCTGAGTAGGGAGATCATCCTCAAAGCTTGGTGAGCCAGGATGTGTTCCACTCTTTCTCCCCTCCCCCCTTCATTTGCTCCCATGTTCTCTGGTCCTCCAAGCTTCGGTGCTGTCCTCTAAATTCCTCTGAGGTACAGGGGGTGCAGGGTGGGTTGGAATTGGGCCGCTGTCCACATAGTTGGGATTGGGGCTGGGCTCTCAGATCTCTCACCTGGCTCCCTGCTGGTCCATGCTGTCATGCTGCATTCACGTCCTGGAGCACTGGGTTTAAGTCTGGTCGTTTTTGACACACATTTCTTTCATCACCAGGAATGAGCTATGGACTTTCTTATGTGAATAATTAGCCCGTTCCAACTCAAAGAATGTGTGATTCCACAGTTTTCTTGGATGGCAAGATACTGATTACCAAGTTTATCTTATAAATCAGTGGTTCTCAACTGTTCTAATGACGCAACCCTTTCATACAGTTCCTCATGTTGTGGTGACTCCCCAACCATAAAATTATTTTTGTTTCTACTTTATAATTTTGCTACTGCTATGACTTGATTGTCCCCAGTGAAAGGACGGTGTGATCCCCAAAGGGGTCACCACACTGAGAACCACTATTCTAAATAATCCGAGGATAAAGTACATACTCCAATAGAGTAAAACCAGTTGACATAAAAAAAAAAAAAAAAGACCTGGGCCGTATTTACAGTGTTGCGGGTTAGGAATCCTTTCACAGAACTTTACCTAGATTTTGTTCCTATTTCAATGCCTCTTTTCTCCCCCGTTGGTCTGGACTGAGTGTTTTCAATGTCGGACAGAGGCATTCTGGAAATCTGGACTTCGTGGTGTTGCCAGGGAACTTGAAAATGAAGGAATTGAAACTATCACACATCCCTCAATGCCTTAGTTTGGGCTTTGCTGTCACCTTGATTTTGAAAGCTAAAACAACAGCATCAGCTCATAGTGGACCAGCTTCCGTGGGACTTTCGGATAGACGGATTAGGAAGAAAGGCCTGCTAATTCTGAATATTAGCCATTGAAAGCACTCTGGATCACAGAAGAGTGCTGTTCAGAAAAACACTGGAAGATCAGTCCCTTAGACTGAAAGAGATGTAAAATACACACCAGTCAGCCATCCACAGCAACAGATGCCAGCAAAGCACTCTGGGTGAAGATGGCACTGGACTTGATAACATCTCGTGAGGTTACCACGAGTCTGAGTGGACGATGGCGATCAACAACAAGAAGGAAACAGTGTTGCGGTTGATATGGAAGCTCCAATCATTTGCACATTATCTCGGGAACCCGTGCCACTTCCAAAGGAAAGAACCCAGCCTATTTCCATTTAGGTCTGGTTGATGCTGGCTCATAACAGCCCTGCAGTACAGGGACTCACCCCTCAGCTACCAAGCAGCAGGTCGACGTTTCAAACCTGCCAGCAGCTCCTTGGTAGAAAGAGGTAGCAGTCTGCTTCTGGAAACCCTATGTATGCTTCTCTGGGCTGCGGGCTAGCTAGGAGTTGGATGAGACCCATGAAATGCCAGGCATTGCAGTTGGGGAGGTGGGGGTGGGTAAACCCATGTTCTCTGTTCTCAATGGCAGACAGATTAGAGAGAAGTCAACCTCTAGTTTTTAATGATAAAGTATATACAGTAGGCTTTGTAGATTTAGCCTCTGTGACCTTGACTATTTTGAGAACTCGGAGGGCAGGGGCATCTGATGCTTTTCCTTTTGCTAGTGGAGTGTAGGGAATTACTTGGTATGGCATAGTATTTGCAACTTCCACCAAATGGCTGAATGCAGCCATATAAATATGGTGTGTGATAGTCTAATGAATGGAAGGGTCAGTTTTGTTAGCATGCTGTTTATAATGAGTCATCGCAGAGGCAGCAAGTGGGTTTTCCCCTGCCATCAACTAAAGCCAGAAATGAAGCAGGTCCTTTGTACTAACAGTTCACTGCAGGTTGGGCCACCTCCTATCAGAAGGCTGTGAACCAGGGACTTGACAGTATCAATTGTGGCAAAGCCAGTGCCACAAAAGGGCATGAAATCAGTGGCAGGCTTCCCAACTAACAGCAAATAAACTTGAATGCCTTTAAGTAGGAACCTCGTTTGCAGAGTGCGATGTCTACAGGCACTTAATTGGTGAAGCTAGGTTTGCTGACCCATGGAACTAGAGCCACGTGTCTTGCTGAAGGTATGCCCTTTGGGAATTTATTGATAGTGCTAAAGACCTTTAGACTTTATATTCAGCAGGACAAGACTGAGGCCAAGGGGCTTGTTGCAGGGAGAACAAGAACCAGAAATAGTAAGCCTCATAATCATGAATATGGTCTGTGGTCATTGCAATCAATGTTCATATTCAAAGAAACAGAAGATATTTAAAGTTAGTTAAAGGAAGTCAGATGTGGCCTCCACTGCACAGTTTCATCACCAGGCTACATTTCTGAGCAGATTGTTTGTCTGAGAAGTAAGCCCAGGCAGCCCCAAAACCGCACCCCAACTTAACTTTGTGCTCTTCTCACATGCCAAATAATACTCTGAGGGAATACACTTACATGTATAGTTATACTTCATTGCCTTTATCAGGAAATTTGCATGACTGAGGAAATGGCATGGAGGCTGTATCTGACCTCCACCAGTTACTCAAGGGAGAAGGAGTAATCAATTCCACACCCACCCAAGACCAGTTGCCACAAGGCAGGGGTCAAGAAAGTTGGCATCCTTCATCTTTCGAC
Source organism: Nesogale talazaci (assembly GCA_004026705.1). Lineage (NCBI taxonomy): Eukaryota > Metazoa > Chordata > Mammalia > Afrosoricida > Tenrecidae > Nesogale > Nesogale talazaci. The sequence goes on from PVJH01007731.1 coordinate 28,548, forward strand.
CCTGATAGCAACCTTTCCTCTCACAGAACTCCACGCCTCTGTTGGGTTCCGTCACCCATTGCAATGATCACACAGAACTCTCAAACAATTCTTGAGAGTTACAGATGTTTACAAGGGAAGTGAACAGGTTACCCCACGTCAGCATAAGAAAGCGCTAGGCCTGTGACCTTTTGTCCCCAGCAGTACCTCTTCTCAACCAGCAGACCCATGTCTTTCTGCCTTCAGCCTCTCAGGCCTTGGTCCCTTGGCCTTTGCCTTGTTCTGTTGGCCAATACATCCCTTGCTCTGCCTCGTGGTCTTTGTGTGGCTCCTGTGCGCTCTCTGGTGGTCCTCGTCTTAGCATGACCTCTGCTACCTCTGTTGCCTCAGGCATGGATCTCACACATGCGCCACTGGTGGCTCTTCTTTCTTTCTTTCTTTCTTTCTCCCTGCTTCTGAGATGGTTTTCTTATACTGAGAGGAAGGGCAAAACTGACTAGTTCTTGCCATTCATGCCCCGCACTCTGTGCATGATCTCACCAAATTGATTAGTGGGAATGACAAGACATGGATACAAGAGTCCTAGCTGAGCAGTTTCACTTCTCTTCACTTGCTATGTTGACATCCAGTAATTCTTAAGTCTTGGGGGTCTGATGTTTTGGCAAAGACTTCAACAGTTAAAACAAACAAAACAACATGCAAAACACAAAACAACATATAATGACTTTTTCTCAAATCAAGGCAATTCTTAGAGAAGCATAGATACATAAAAAGACACTAGTTTTACGTTTTTGAAGTCCTAGATAACACTGATTAGGTAGCGATCTCTGAACAAAACTCAGCTTGCAGCTCTGAAGCTCAGGGTCTGCATTTGATAGTCACATTCTCACATAAGTATCTCAGGAACTACCTACATGGCCGAGGCTGACTATTGAAAATGTGGATCATTATAGTTACTCAGCCTTATTATTATTTTTGTGGGGAAGCTCACTGGTCCCTGCCTCACTTTTCCCCTTAAACATTTATAGAATATGAAGACAGTAGGCATTCAGTGAATGGGCATGGGCATACCAAGGTCAATGAAATCCGGAGCTCTGGAAGAAGGGACAGAGGTACCCCCCAGGTGATTTTAATGTGTATTCAGCATGAAGAACCACTGGACTGGATAGAGGGAATTGAACAATGAAGGGAAAGTGGATGGGTAAGGGCTCCCTCTGAGTTGAGTAGTTTTCAGACCACAGAGAGGGACACTGGAGTGGGACACATGGATTGAAGGGGGGTCGACTCCGTATAGAGCTGCGAAGATAATGAGCCTCAAAATGGAATCTGTGAGTTTTCATTTTTTTACTTTAGACTCAGAGGAAAGAAGAGCTATGGAAAGATTAGTAGTGGCAAGCATGGCTGGTATGAGGTCAGGGTCAAATGACGACTGAGCTCATCCAATCTGGAGAAGATGAAGGTGGGCTGAGTAAGTGAAGGTGACCACGTAGGGAGAGGAGAGGTTCGTGAACTACATGGGGATAAGAGGTGGCCCCAGAAGGTTCTTGATCGATGACAGGATGCGTGGAAGAAAAGAGGTAGATGGCAAGGGCAGCTCAAGACTTTGGTCACCGTGGGGTGGAGGTTGGTATGATTGCTAATTTGAACACGGAGTGGTAGAGAAGACATGCGTGTACTGATCGTCTGTACAATACTGAATATGCCTCTGGAGTTGGAATAGAAGTTGGGATCCCCACGTTTAGTTTTCGTTTGTTTTCCTGATGTCAGGTAAGCTGACTGTTCAGCCATAGGCCTTTATCCTAAATGTTCAAATACCCTCTTGGGTTCCCTTTTTTGTCTTATTTGGGTTGAATAGGTCCTGGGATACGTTTTACTGAAGGAAAGTCACTTATCCTAGAACCAGCTCAGAAATGAACATCTGGTGACATGTCGTGTTTGGGATGCTTTCAATAGCGATTTAGAACTTAGTGCGTTCTTAAGTGAAAGCTTGTGTTGTGTAATATTCGTATTCCCTGTTGGTTAGAATTTATCTCGATTTCTGTTTCATCACATAGGCACCTGAGATGACACACGTTCCCCCACCCCTGAAGAAGGCTTAGATGAATTGGAAGGTTTTCCAGGGAATATAGCCAAAGTAATTAGGAGCTGAAAGAATTGATTTATGAGCCAAGATTGGGAAAGGTAGCTGCATTTTGTTTGGCAAACTGACAAATAAAAGTGTAGAGAAGACAATCAATTATTAAGCACCGAAGCTTGAAAAGTACAGAGAGGGCAGGGGGAGAGAGGGAGGGAAGGAAGTAGGAGAAAGCAAGTGAGCAGAGGGATGACGGGTTGGTGTCAGCTCTCCCCACCCCTGCCCCATGGACCTCCTCCCATTTCAGACCATACAGAATCCTTAGTCATGTTTATGATCAATTTTAACCATGGCATAAAATGTGGTTAAGTATAGCTGTACATTGGTTAAATGTACACTTTTTTATACTCTATAAACACTAACACCAAATTTTTTTTTGTACTACCTGGCTACCCTGAATTGCAGCTTGTCATATTAATGACACTATTAGTGACGGAGTAGAAGACTTTCTGGTTTTCTCCTTTTTTCATAAGCGCTCTCTTCTCATGAACAGAGGACCAGAAGTGTGGGGGCTACAATCCCCATGGTCAGCAGTTAGAAACCTCCAGTTTTTCTGTGGGAGGAAGAGGGGGACTTCTACTCCCACCAACAGTCAACGAACGGTCTCCGCAACCCACAGAGGGTTGATCTGAGTCAGCTTTGACTCCGTGGCAGTGAATTTGTTTGCTCTGTTTCTTATATAAAGGTTATTGATAAAGGCTTACCAGTCATAGTGATTATTGTATAGTAGCTTGCACTAGAAAATTCAATGGAATCAGTGACTAGGAAAATATCTTCAACCATGAAAACAACAGCACATCGCTGAGCCCCGGTGGCATAGTGGTTGTACGCTGGACTGCAGCCCACTGGGATGGAGGTTCAATTCCAGCTCCATGGAGTGAAGACTGGGCCTCCTACTCCCACCACCTGAGGGCAGCGATGCCCCCCCCCCAAAAAAAAAACAAAAACAGAAAACAACAGCACATCTTCACAGGTGCCTCACAGGTAAAGCCTCTCAATGTGTCATTCAAAGTCCCATAGTCATTGAATGATGGTGACAACATGATAGGGTTCCAAAGTAAATTAGCGTAGAGTTTTCATCTCCTAGGTCTATGGATAGATGTAAACTGGGCTTATGAAAAGTGCTCTTGTTGTTAGAACAAGTTGCAGGGATGGTATTGTTATTAGGTGCCATTCACTCGGTTCCAACAAGTCGTGACTGTACACACAACAGAGTGACACAGCACCTGGACATCCACCAGCCTTACTACAGTAGCAGTTATGTTTTTGAGCCCCTGGCTACAACCCCTGTGTCAGTCCATCTCATTGAGGGTCTTCCTCATTTTTGTTGACCTTCTACAGTGAACATCCTTACCGTTGCATCAATTTTAATTCATTGTGACTCTCTAGGACAGGACAGAACTGCCCCTTTGGATTTCTGAGACAGTTAACTCTTTGCAGGAGTAGAAAGCCTTCTCTGTCTTCCTCAAAGTGGCTGGTGCTTTCAAACTGCCAACCTTGCTGGTGAAGCCACTATACCACCAAGGCTTTTGTGTAATCTCTACTGCAGGAATATTTTTATATTAAGAAATAGATTAAAGCATCAAACAAAAAATTCTATTGACAGTCCTCTGATGTCATTCCCTCAGACCATGTCACCCACTGTGGTCTGCACCCCAGTGGACCCCTAGTGATGCCACTGGAAAGAATATGAATAACCCCATGGTGGAGAAGGGAAGGAGGGATGCAAGCATATAAGCTAGGTACTTGATGCCCGTCTGCAGCCAGGTAGGGAGCTCAGGGTCAGAGAGCTCCCCAGGGAGGAGGAGTCCCTTGTTGTGGTGGAGGCCATTGAGTTGATTTTCAGCTCAAAGTGACCTGATGGGACAGAGTAGAAGCAGATCACGAAGTCTGTGTCCCACCGTGCTGCTAAGTGGTTCCCGCACCAGCCATTTGGGTTAGTAGCAGAGAGCTTAACCTTTGTGCCAATAGAGCTTCTGGGCTCTGTGGGGATGTCTGAACAATGAGGTTTTAGCTTCAGTTGGGCAAGAACAGGGGTTGGCAAAGAACCAAGCCTGTCCCTCCTATCAACTTCAAAATCACCCAAGAGCCTTCAATATGTTTTTCCAAACGAATGAAATCACGGTGATCTGAAATAATAGCCTTCCAACGTCCTCAATGTGACTTCAGAGCTGCACGTTCATACTGAAAGAGCCGCACAGGGCTCACAAGCCACCAGGTACCGACCACTGGGCTAGGAGATGTTAGACCAGGTTTTGTGGAGTGTGTCAAGCCAGACTGGCCATGCCTGGCTAACAGTCTGCTTATTGGAGTAATGTTAACAACACATGGGTATGTACAAGGAACCCTGGTGATGCCGTACTTGTCTGTTACATAATGGGTCAGTAGTTCAAACCCACCAGATGCTCTGCAGGAAAAAGATGTGGCAGTCTGTGCTCATAAATATTACAGCCATGGAAACCCTCTATGCAGTTCTTCGTTGTCCTAGAAGGGCACGCGGAGTTGGAAGGCTTGTCTTTAATATGTCCAAAATTTGAAGCCCATGCTCATTGGGGCCAATAGGTCCCAGCTTGTGGTCAATACTCAGAGGCCTTTCTAAAACTAATGTGCAGATTAGGTGAATGTTCGCTGAACAGGTCATCAGCCTTCCTGTAAACAATTCAAACATGTATTCTTTCAACCCATTCATTGCAATCCCCACAGCATACCGACACTTGCCCCACTTCTCCTGTGTCCTGTTTCTGTTCCTCCTCCTTTCCTAACATTCCAAACTTGGGTCAGTGCTCCCCTTTTGGTCTTCAATGGTTGATGATTCTACCATAGGGGTTAGGGCAGTTCCACACATGATAACTCAGAGCCGTCGTCTCGGGGCCCATCTGGGTCTATGTGACCAGCCTGGTCCCTTTTATGATTTTCCTCCCTCTCTATTAAGGACCTTCTAAGGTGATCCTCCTTCAGAATAGTTGGTAGTGGAAGCCGGGGACCACCTTGTTCTTCTGACCCTGGGTTTTGAAGACTGGTGTTTGCTTGGTTCATTAACACATTGGACTAATTGTTAACATATGCCTTTTGATTGTCTTCCATTTCATTTTTTGATGATGTCTGGTTTTTCTAGATTTAAACTCTGTACAGCTTGCTTGTTTGAAGCTGTTTTTGTTTTTGTTTTTTCATTTTGAGCCATGCCCATCTGCAAACGAGGCTCCCGAGTGCTGTGTGCCCTCCAGGCCATTAACGCCAACACTGTTTTGAGGATCCAGCTCGTTCTCTAATTGTATTTTGAGTGACAATTGTATTCTGAGTACTTTTAGGGTCTCATCTTGTGATACTTTCTAAGGTTTTCAGTAGCTAACTCCTCAAAAGTATACAGCCTATTGTTTCTTTCTTCCTAGTCTGGTCTTTGACTGGACGCTTTACTGAAATCTGCTCACCACACACTGGTGACTTATATGGGAACATCACAGCAATAGGAAAAGCCCCCAGAGAAAGACAGGACAGACAAATAAGTGAGTGGAGACAAATAAGTGTGTAGGTACAGGTGTTTTCTCACTTGACACCACAGCAGTAGTTTTCAACCTTCCTAAAGTCACGTCCCTTTCATACAGTTCCTCATGTTGTGGTCACCCCCAGCCATAAGATTATTTTCGTTGCTACTTCATAGTTGTCATTGGCTACTGTTACGAATCCGGCAGCCCCAGTGAAAGGATTGTTCAACCCCCAAAGGGGGGGGGGTCTCGACCCACAGGTTGAGAATTGCTGCACTAGAGGAATCAAAGGCAGAGAGGTGATGGGATTTCCCAGGGACAGCAGCTAAGGATTTGATCTCAGAGCTTTGATCTCAGAGCTGAGCTCCCCAGTCCCATAGGCTTAACCTCTCAGTACAGCTAGTATGCCGCTGCCCTGCCTGCATTTGTTTTCTTCACCTGCCTTGCCAAAGCCCGATAATTAAAAGCACATTAACCACCATGAAATCAACTTATGTAATTAGTCAAATACACTTGCTTCAGTAATTTGATTTTTAAATTCGCCATAATGTGCTGTAACACAATATGCCACAGGTTGTGTGGAGAACCGAGACCTGGTCTTGAAGATCAGATTGTGTGTTGCTGTGTGTGTGTGTCTGTCTGTCTGTCTGTACACCACAAATAAAACAAACATTTGGTATTTCAGCACTTCACATGGACAACTCAATGACGTTGATGACATTCTTCTTGTTTCATCATCACCACGATTCACTTCCAGATGCTCCCGTCACCCTCATTTATCGTGAGCTCATTGTCCCCTAATAAATGTCTCCTTTTCCTCCCAGAAGGTTATTCCATAGGCAGCAAGAAGCTTCCATTGAACCTTTGGAGTCAATTGCTCCTGGCGGTGCTTGTTGTGGGAAGGGGCTTGCCACGCGGGGTAGCTGTGTGTTGTTGGTGGCTGCTGCCCCCTCAGCCAGCTCCACAGAGCACAGAGTAGAACTGTTCTGTGGGGCTCGTCAAGCTCCAACCTCGTGACCATAGATTACCAGGTATTTTTTTGCTCATAGTCAAGTGTTCACAGTCATGTCATTGGACTAAAGAAGTAGAGGGTTGGGAGTAGGACCTGAGACATCCAAACATTCCAAGAAGGCCCCGGTAGTCAGGTGAAGGGGTGAGTGAGCTCTAAATAGTGACTCCAGCAGTGGGGATGGAGTTGAGGAAACATGTAAAATGAAAGAGAAAGGACAGGGTTGCCAGAAGGTTGTGGTGGGTGAAGAAGAGTCAGGATTCTATCAATCTGCCAAGATGCTCTGAGGCTCACAGGGCTACTGGAGATAACATTCAGCACCATTCATCCTACCTAACTGGACAGTTAGGAACCCTGATGGGATAGTGGTCATGCATTGAACTACTCACTTCAGTGTCACCAGTTCAAAACCACCAGCTACTCTGAGGGAGATAGACGAGGCTTTCTCATCTCTAAAGACTTACAGCCTTGAAGGCCACACAGGTGGTTCTACCTTCACCTCTTGGGTCCCTAGGAGTCAGATTTGACTTGACCAGGAATTTCACTGTGATTTTACAGGGTTTGGTATTGTTTCGTGAGGGTTTTGAAACCACTTCTCCCTGCCTCTTGTTTCTTTTTTTCTTTACGGTCACTGCAGGGAGCCCCGGTGACCCTCCTGTGTAAGGGTGATGCCTCTGATGGCAAGATCGGTGGTTAAAACCCACCAGCTGCCCTGATGGGGGAGACTGATGCAGCTGTGTACTCCCCCACAAACTCGAGAGCCTTGAAAACCCGCGGTGTGTGGCTTTGAATCCAAAGGGACCGTGTGGCAGTGGGATTGGTTTGACACTCGCGACTCTGTTTTCTCCTGGGCAGCCGTCCTTTCCATTTCTCAGGCCTTCCTTTGTTTTGTTTTGGCAGTAGCAACTACAGCAGCTCTTAGGCTTCCCAAAGTCTGCCCACACGCGCGACATCTTCAGGCCATCTCCCGGGCCCCTCAGGTGCGCCAACGTGCACCCTCAGAGGGGATGAGAACTTGGGTGTCTAACTGGTTGACCTCTCTTGTTTCAGGCTGCTCTGGCGGGAGGCACCACCATGATCCTTGACTTTGCCATTCCTCAGAAAGGCGAGTCCCTCCTCAAAGCCTTTGAGACCTGGAGAGGCTGGGCTGATCCCAAAGTCTGCTGCGACTACAGCCTTCATGTGGCAGTGACGTGGTGGAGTGAGCAGGTGAGGCATCGGCTGCGTGCCTGGGCTCTATTCGGCCCCAGGGTCTGAGTGCCGTTGGATGCGTGTAAGGCTGAATTCCAACATAGCTCACAGTTTATGCTGAGCAGCTGAACAGCACGTGATCACACAAGTGTTTCTGATCTCACCAACTTCTCCTTGCTATTGGGATGTAGAATACAGTCCATGTAGAAGAGACTCATATTTGTTAGCGTGTATCTGTTGCATTTAACATCACAAAGAAATACTGCTGTTGTAGTGAGGTCCCAGTAAGCTCGTTTGAACTCACAGTGCCCCTGTGTGAAAGAGGAGGACTCCCCATGGGGCTTTCTAAGCTCTATAATCTTTGTGATCCTAACCTGTGGCCCCAGGAAGAACAGATTGGTAGTGTGCCCTCAGAAAGAATATAGCCACCACCCCCCAAAAAAGAATACACCCTGTGCCAGGGGTCAGCAAAGTCTTCAGACCAAACAGCCAATCCTGTCCTTCTTAACAACTTTAAAATCACTCAAGAGCCTTAAGTTGGTTTTTCCAGACAAATGACATCACCGTGATCTGAAATAATAATCTTCGAATGTTTTCAATGTGACTTCAGAGCTGCACGTTCACACTGAAAGGGCTGCATTTGGGTCTCGAGCCACAGTTTGCCGACCACTCCCCTATGAACCCTTTATGGGGACATTTTACCCTGTTCTGTAGGGTCGCAGAATTGACCGGATGCCCGCACAGCGACACCATCTTCATTGGAGGGAAGGTCAGGTCTTGCTATTCTAGTGCTGTTGGCTGGGTGTCAACCACAGCCTTTCATCTCTCTGCCAAGCACTCAACCTTTGCATCACCAGAGCTTCTTCCACAAAGACTCCATTTTCTTAACACGAGCCAAAGGCAAACAGTATTGCTACTGGGCTTCCATTGACACATGTGAGAAGATTCCAAACAAAATACATGTAACAATGTCTCTGGGATCTGTGACTAGTTGGAGACAGTGTTTCTCAGTATTAGGATTGTCTTAGGTTAATGAAGCCCACTTCCATGGGTCTGCTCTCAGGTGATTCCTTCCAGAGTAATTGGTGTGGTCGCCAAGCATTTTTGGCTAATAGCTACCTGGGGTAGGAAACACAAGAATTTGGTCATACAGGATTCTAATCCTATTGGCTGCCTCCCCAGGGGCCCAGAGGATATTGAGTTCTTGGGACATTTTTTGGGTTTTTTTTTAATCGTTTTATTGGAGGCTTATACAGCTCTTTTCACAATCCATCCATCTCTCCATCCACTGTGTCAAGGCCATGTGTACCCATGTTCCCATCATCATTTTCAAAACATTTTCTTTCTGATGGAACCCTTTATAGCAGCTCTTCATTTCCCCCCTTCCTCCTTGCCTTCCCCTTGCTCTTGAACCCTTAACAATTGACAAATTATTATCATTTTGCCATGTCTTACACTGTCTGATGTTTCCCTTCACCCACTTTTCTGTGGTCCGTCCTCCAGGGATACTTCTCATTACTCGTATTTCTGTACCTTTTGCGTCGTGGATCTCGTGAAAAGCACCATCAGCTTACACAAACTAGAATTATTTAGATCAGTACTCAGACCACAGGGTAAATCCTTTGTGCCCATTTGCAATTGCCTTTCCACCCTAACATTTCCTTCAAGAATTATCCAAATATAATTCTTTAAAAAAGCGATGAATTCAACCAGAGAGGTACTGATCTCTTCTTTTAAGCATCCCTGGCGGCGTAGCGGTTTGTGCCCTGGACTGTTAACTCCGAGGTCAGCAGTTGGAACCCACCAGTTGCTCCTCAAGAGAAAGATGAGACGGTCGGCTCCCAGAAAGACTTACAGTGCCAATGCCTGAAGGGGCAGTTCTTTTCCATCTGAGAGGGTCTTTGTGAGTCAGAATCGACTGGATGATGACAGTGGGTTTTGGAGCTTCCATTTTCTCAACTTCCTTCATCTCCAGCATCATGTAGGTGTTATTTTTTTCCCACAAAAGACAACTGAAGTTTAAAATTAGACATTTCCGTTCCCCATGATGACTCTTCTTTTCCCACTCCTGCACTGGAGAGAGGGAGCCCTGGTGGTGCAGTGGTTATGCGTTTGGGCTGCAATTCCAATGGTTAGCAGTTCAAACCCGCCAACAACTCTGAAGGGAAAAAAAAACTGGTTTTTTTACTCTGGTAAACAGTTAAACCACATGGAACCCACAGTGGGGTCGTCATGGGTTAGCTTTCACTCAATGGCAGTGAGTTTGTTTCTGTTTTTGTTTTTGTTTTTTTTTGGCACTGGAGAGAGGCAGGGACCATGTTTGATGGTTCCAAGGCCCTCTCCCATGAGACTTGCTCGTCTTTCTCACACTCTTCTGCTAATATTACTACCTAGTAATACCACCATCTCATCACCCAGGGTGAGACTCCCTACTAAGTAAGAACATGATTCAAATAGAAAAAACAGCTTTGGGGGATGCTAGCCTATGTTCATTCCCTGGTCCCATATAAACATAGGTGTGTCTGGAAGAAACTGTTGCTTGTCATGTAAATGGACATCCTAATCCCCACACACCAGGCATCATTCTAAAATATTTTAGTCTGAAAAGGTTCGCAGAAGTATTTGCTTTGCAGATTACTAGGTAACCTCTGACTCTGCCCCCCCCCCACAAAAAAAACTGGGATGCAGCCACCAAGTTAACGTGAAACAAGCGAGCAAACACTGTTTAACAGAGAGCTCAGCACACGTAACAAACAGCACGGTTCACAGCCCCTGACTAAAGTTCATTCTTCTCCCAAACTCGCATCCTGCGTGAGGCTGTCCTATGTGACCTCTTTGATGCCATCAGTCAACCCTTCCTAACTGCTTCCCAGTGACTTCACTAGTGGGGCTGGAGACGTGTGTGTGTGTGTGTGTGTGTGTGTGTGTGTATACACACAGCAGGGAGAGCAGGGAGGGCAAGGTCGGAGAGAACTCCTTGCAGTTTTTATTTGCTTTCTAGCAGGCTAAAGAAAAGGCTTTGCTGTGCCCGGGCTGTAAACAGCATGAAAGAGGAGTCATACCTGACCTCCAGTGGCTTCCCTAGGTCCACGAGGCAAAGGGACATCCACCGCTCCCTGTCGGTCTGTCTTCATCGTATTCTCTCACTCACTTTCTGCTGTGCTTGCCTCGATAGTTTGTTGCAGTGGCCACTCAGCAGGTACAGACAAAGCTCACAACAGGGGATCTATTAGGTGGGGTGGCAGGCTATCACCAACCAGTCATTGACCTACAGCAAAACTCCTCAGCCAGCGTCCAAGCCTCCTCTGGTCGTCAGCCTCTCAGCCACCTGATCATTGGGTCAGGAAACCAAGTCTGTCCTTCTGGCCACCAGCCCCATGATCTCGACGTTGCTCCTTTGCTAGTCCCATGGTCTCTGTGGCACCTCTGCCCAGCCTCTGGGACCTCTGGCCTCAGCCTCCGCCACTTCCAACTGAGACCTTGACTGTGCTCCACTGATGGTTCTTGTGCCCGGGATCCTAGGATTGCTTGGGGATCTCTTGCTTCAGACATGGCTCTGCTACCCAGAGGAATGGCGTTGATGGAGGTGTGGTTTTTCACTAAATAGCAGACCAGACCCTGTGGTGTGATTCACACCCTCAGCTCAGGTCGAGACTTAATCCTACTTTAGATCAGCAGAGAACACCCTCAAACTGGGATGATAGTCCTGGGCAGAGGCTAGAGCAGTGGTTCTCAACTTTCCTAATGCGATGACGCTTTCATACAGTTCCTTGTGTTGTGGTGATCTCCAACCATAACATTAATTTCGTTGCTAATTCAAAACTGTCATTTTGCTACTCTTCAGAATTGTCAGGTAGATATCTGATATGCGGGGTGTATTTTCATTGTTACACATTGAACATAACTGAAGCGTAGTGATTGATCACAAAAACGATATAGTTATATATTGTGAAATATTTATTTCTAATGACAAATTAATGAAATGTTGTCTTGAACCATGGTGCAGCATTGGTATCAGTTTTCATGCGGGGTATCTGCATGTGGGCGGGTCCCCCCCTGCATGTGGGTGGGTCCCCCCTGGAGACAAGAAAGGAGCGGTGTCTCAGTTCCTAAGTCCATGTATTTTCTGATGTTCTTAGGCGACCCCTGGGAAAAGGTCATTTGACCCCCAAAGGGGTCATGACCCACAGGTTGAGAACCACTGGACTAGACTGTACACTATACATCATGTAAGGAATTGGGGCTAGAAGGACAGCAGTCACTGGTCATGTGTAACATTCTGTAATGACTTACATCCTCGGTGTAAATCACCCTCGTCTGCCTTACTTGGTTGCTGTGAGTCAAAATCAACCTGATAGCAATAGGTTGGGTTTTTTTGTTTATATGTTTAGTTATGGCTAATGTTCATGAAAATCTTTTTATGTTTGGTTGGCTGCTGCTTGGATGTCTTCTTTGGTGAAGGTCTGTTCATGCCCTCTTGCCGTGTAGAACCGTCTAATGTGCCCTCGTCCTAGCTGCCATCGATACCTAATTACATTTATACTCATTTTGCTTTCACTCACTGCGGTCTTCACTGTTGCCCATATTTGTATAGTCAGTGATTTTGTCAAACATCCTGGTGTTTTAACAACTGTATTATGGTGTTACATATGTGTACGTATAGCAGTCACTTTTTTAAAGCAGGAAATACAAGAATACAAGAATGTTCCCCCCTTTCTGGAAAGCTAGGTGTTTAAAATTTTTTTTTTTTTTTTTTTTACAAAACAATCGTATTACCTTCGAAGTGTTCCCCGTTACACTTAATACTTTGTCAAATCTACAATTTCATTCTTGGAAACATTTTTCAAGCTCATCTGTTTGGCCAGCTGGCAGAATCTCCCTCATTTTTTTCCACACCTTTTCTATATCCTCACGTTTCTGTCCTTTCATGTCCCTCTTCATTTATGGAATCAAGAGAAGTCACACAGCGTGAGGTCAGTGAGTAAAGTGCATGGGGAAAGAGAGGCATGCTGTTTTTTTGCCAAAAAACTGGCGCCCTGAGATGGGGTTGACACCAGAGGAGTGTCTACTGAATTTTTTATTCAGTGTTTTAACTGATCTTTTTAAAATAAAAATAGTCCTGCAGTAGAGATTAACAGTCTGACCTGGTAGAATGAACTCCAGATGCACTTCTGAGTTGACATTTGTGTCGGTTTTGAAAGTTGATGGATGTCCAGAATGAGTTTTGTCATCAATTGACATCTCACCATTTTTGAAACAAGAAAACCACTCGTACACTTGAGTTTTTCTCATAGAACTCGCTGTCTTTGTAAGCTGTTTTCAACATCTCAACCATTTCTACAGCATTTTTTCCCCTGAGCAGGAAAAAAAAAAATTCACAGCTGCATGCTGTTCTCTTAAATTGCCATAACAGAAAACAAGGTTTAAGTGAAACTGCTTTTACAAAAAATTCACTGTGAAAACAAAAATTCACTGTGATCAGAGAGAACTTTTCCAGGTGATGCCACTGGGTGCGCTAACTCAGAGCGAGTTGCTTGATTCTTGCCTTGAGGGAAAATGCATACTATGAAAGCTTCATGGTTCATGAGGGAGGGAAGCGGGAGGGAGGGGAAATATGGAGAGCTGATACCAAGGGCCCAAGTCGAAGGAGGCTGTTTTGAGAATGAGGATGGTAACAAATGTACAAATGTGGTCTGTGTACAATTGATGTATGTATTGATCATGGTAAGAGTTGTATGAGCTCCCAATGAAATGATTTTTTTAAAAAAGGAAAATTCCATTCTGCCGAGTTCAATTCCTTTATGAAAGGCATCGACTGAGTGATGGATAATACAATTCCATGTAGAAAGATTTTACAAAATGATGACGATGGTACATATGTACATAATCTAAGAAATGTTTTAGGTGGTGGACTGGGCTGCTGTTCAAAAGCACTAGCAGCATTGTGGGAGAAAAGACTGGGCTTCTTCCTCCCGTAAACAGTTGCAGCCTGGGGAACCCACAGAGAGTTGCCATGACTCGTTACTGACGCCATAGCAGTGAGTTACTGCTGTTGACCTCACCACCGAACTTTTGGTTAGCACCTGAGCACTCAACCGCTGTGCCACCAGGGCTGCTAACGACTGGGAATTGCATTTAACATCTACATCAAAGAACCGGCCCCTGAAAAGTACATGTTGATAACACATCTGTTTCCTTGTTTCTTTTCACTCAGTGGGTTTTAATAGTTTGGAAGCTGGTTTCCCCACGTTTGGAGGAAATGCATTGTTTTCAATGAGTTTTCACACGTTTCAAAAGTGTTTTCAAAAAATTAACTGAAATGACTTCAAACCCATGAATTAATCTGGGTAAAAAGAAACCCTGGCTTCCTTGATAACAAACTTTGGGCAAGCTTCATCTCTCATCAGTACCCCCCTCCTGCCTCCCATCATTCTCAGGAGGGCATCTACCCTCTTTGGCGGGGAGGGGGGGTGCGGAGGAGAAAAGAAACCACAGTCTTGGACAAATCAGCTCTGTTTCATCCAAGGGCAGTCTTGCCCTCCCTTCCCTCTCTGCTCTGCCAAGCTGATTCTTCCTGCTTCCAGACCATGAGCTCACACTTGTCAGAGACAGTGTGTATCCCCTCATCTCCCCAGAGATCCCCTTCCTTAATTCCTTGCATTTCTCTGGAACCCCAATTCCTCTCTTTTCTGTGTTTTTCCATCAGCTGCGTCAAAACCTTGAGTCTCTTTCATCTTAAACACAAATCTTTCAGCAGCCCTTCATCTCTCACCACACTTAGATCTCTAGAAGAGTTGTCTGTTTTCTCAGTAACCTTTGCAACTCACTCCTCCACCCACTGACATCTGAGATCTGACTTCTGCTGCTGCTTGCAAATGGCCTCAGAGCCCATCTTTGGGGTAAATACAGTGGTCTTTTTCTTTCTTTTTTAACTAATCTTGCCACAATGTTAACATTGATGATTTTCCTGAAAAGAACAAGCAAAAGAACTTTTTTTGTGCCTGTGACTGGATACTCTAAGTGTGTCCCCTCATTTCTTTGGGCAAGCGTCAGTAGCCTCTTTCTCATGTTCCTCTTCTTCCTATACATAGCACTCCACAAAGGTTCTGGTCTCTCCCCTCCTCTGCCTACTACCCCAGAGTCACTGTTTTCAATTTTCCCCCTTTGCCTTGTCAGTGGCCTTTGATTTTTGTTTTTGTTTTGTTTTGTTTGGGCACAACGGAAACGTTGATTTTGATTATTATCTTGAAAGTTGTCACTATAAAACGTTCTAAAATCTGAAGCGCCTTGAATTCTACGTCCTTGTTTTCTTGTCCTTCACCACATGAATGATCTTGGCACATTCAAGACACGTGCCTGTTATTTCTCTCTTCGTGTGTTATTGCTCCAGTGGTCACAACTTCCGGAATAAACTTGAAGAGAATTCATTCTCACTGGTCACCCTCCTTGTGTCCTTGTCAGAATTCCAAACTCACTGCCCCCAAGGAGATGCTGACTCCCAGCAATGCAGGAGGACTGAATGCTCCTGTGAGTTTCTGAGACTGTGACTCTTTACAGGAAGAGAAGGCCCTGTCTCTCTCCCTCAGAGCCCCTGGTGGTTTCAAAACGGCTCACCTTGTGTTCAGCAGCTCAATGTGTAACTTTATCACTACCAGGTCTTTTGATACTTGTTGGCTTGGCCTAGATCCACGATAGACCAGAAACAAACTCATGCATCGCAGGATTTCCTAAACTGTCATCTTTACAGAAACAGACTGCCCCTGGGGGGGTTTGAACTCTGACTGCACAACCTCATGCGACTACTACTGTCATGGATCTTGGTGTACAATTCTCTTTTTCAGTATCTCCTCGGAAGAAAAGCAGGGCTTCCTACTCTGTAAAGAGCCACCAGGGCACTTCTGCCTTTCCTGTAAGGCTGCAGTGAGTCAGCAGCGAGCCAGTGACAGTGCGTGTGAAGTTTTGGTTTCTCCCCAAAACAAACCAAACTTGTGGCCAACAAGCGTGTATGGCCGTGCTAGAGACTGTAACTTTTGATGGGATTAGAAAGTCTCATCTTTCTTCCCAGGAATGGCTTGCAGTTCTGAACTGCCGATCTTCAGTATCGCTGGTGAGAATAAAATAGAATTTCATCCGTGGTGATGATTTGCATCACTCTTAACGAAGCTGAGCATCTTTCCTCAAGATTGGGCAGCCCGTTTTGCCACCCCTTTTTGATGAAAGGTGTTTTCAGGTCCTTTGCTTGTTTTGTGATTGGGTTCTTTGCCTTTTAAGGTGTCCAGTTTTTGTGATCATAAACATTCTATTAGAATCTTACTGGACATATGACTTCCCAAGACACACAATCGGAAGTTAGTGTTTCATTGAAGACTTTTAATAAACATTTTCCAATTTTATGAGCTCCCATTTCTTTAGTTGGTCTGCTGGTACTGTCATTTTATTAGATAATCCATTGTTGGTAGTGTGGCCTGACTGCAGTGCCCTGACATGTTCTTCTAAATAGCTTATAGTTTCAATTTGCACATTCATTTACCTCCTTAGTCTTTTTTACATTGTGTGGTAGTTATATAATCTGTTGTAAATTTGAGAGGATTATGAGTGAAGGGGTGGAGTCTAGCCTATCAATCATTGTATAGCCATTCTAAGCATTCTGAAAATTGATGTATTTTCTCCTTGGAGGCAGGTACTCTTTCTCTCTGCTCACTCCCTGAGAAATGCTCTGCTGACAAGACACAAAGTACTAAGCTGATAGACTTCATACCCTGGGAACTGCAAGAGCCACGTGGAGATGCCTGCCAGCATTGAGATGCTTAGAATGCCATTGGATCCACTAGATTTTCCACACATTGGCCTGTCATCTTCCTGTATTCGGCATCCTTGCAGGTGTTTCATGAGTCTGAAGAGTACTTTATAGATTGGTTTCAGACATTTGGTCTAATATCGAATTTATGGCCTTGATCTAGATTGGACTGGGATGTTTTTCCAATTTTCAGTTGTTCTTATATATAATCCTCTTCCATATACACATATGTGTGTCTGTGAATTTGTTTCTCTGGTCTACCCAGACTAACACACATTGTTTATGTGTTGTGTTTGATTTTTCTCCATGTGAAAGTCCCAATTTTCCCAGCATGATGCTTTGAAGAGATTCTTCTTGCCCCATCAATGGACTTGGTATCCTTGGTCAGGAATCAGCATTACTGATTGAACCATAGCTATGTAGGGTTTCTTTGAGTTCCTATATGTAGACTTTCTTTGAGTTCCCTGTAGAAGAAATCTGCAGGAAAGAAATCCTAACTTGACCTAGTTCTCTAGACTCGAGTTGATGTTAGTTGCTGTCAAGTGATTGCTCTTCGTGTAGACCCCATGTGCGCAGAGTAGGACTGTTCATCATGCTCTCAAGACTGTGACTTTGGAGAAACAGAGCATTAGACCTGCATCCTGAACTGCCTCTACATTCATTCAAACACCTAAACTTTCAGCTAGTCACTGAGTGCTTATGTTTTTCATTGACAAGACAACTATTGACTGAGTGCTTGCCAGTCTGATGGGCAATCAGACACAAATACTCTTGGCTTTTAGACTCTAACACCCCCACCCCACCCCCCACCCCCGAGGATGGTCTCAGTAAGCAGCACATCATGGAATGTTCCTGGCACCTCAGAAATCAGTAATGTATTCAGAAGTCACAGTAAGTAGGTAGAGGAGATTATATTGTATTATCAGATTAGATTATCAGTGTTAACAGTAGCAAGATTCCAAGGGATATAAAATAGTTCTGTTGCTCTTCTTTGCATGTCTGCATCTGTGTCAACAAAATGCATGTCAATAGCATCCTCATTGTTTTCTCTATCCAGAATATTAAAATAGGTAAGATGATGGCCATATTCACTATTTCCATTGTAGTGATGGCTTGGTGAATGTATAGATTTTTCAAAACCTACCAAACCTGCCCCTTAAATACTGTGCCACTTATCAGATGCCAGTTATACCTTAACAAGACTGTTAAAATGGAATGGCATTAATAATAACATAGATAATATAAACAGGTATATTCCTAAAGGAAGCTTTAGTCTTTGTGAATGATGAAAGAATATACCTATTTACATAGCAGTCTCAAATTAGACTGTGAGTTAAAGCCTTGATGGAGTACTTGTACACCGGAAACGTAGCTCTTCCTGTGATGGGAGTTAGACCTGCCCAGCCTGCACGGGCATGAGTCTCCACTGCTGCTTACCATTGGTAACTTCAAAGTCAGTGAAACTCCTCACCCTCAGACCTGGTCCAGAGCCTGGAGGTGAACTGTTCTGTCCTCCTAAGGGCTAATAGTGGGTCACTGGCATCCAATAAATGGCACATTGCTTAGGACGCAGGGCTTGGTAAGCACACTGAGTTTGTGCTTTCTAGCTCCAACCCAGCTCACGTCTTCCAGCTCTGCTGCTGCTTCCCTCTACGAAGTCAACCTGCACGTGAATACAGGGGCAATGTGGTGCCGTGGGGGAAGACGGAGTAAGGATCTCATTGTATTCTCAGGGGTAAACTGCTGTTCTTACTTCCCTCAGTTCTGAGCAAGTCCTGGGGACCTCTTGCCTGGAGTGGCAGCCTAGAAAGCACAATGGAGAGGTATTGCTGTACGTTCGTCCGGGGAGACTCGAGAAACAAATTCATAGACACGCATGTGGATATAAGGGAAAGGTTTATATACAAGAGGAATGGAACACTGAGAAAGCATCCCAACCCAGTCCAGTCCAAAGTCATAAGTCCAATATTAGTCCATATGTCTGATACCAGTTCATAAAGTCTCCTTCCAACTCACGAAGTCACAGGCCAGTGGGTGCAGAATCCTGGCACTGGCAGGGGTCTCCCCATGACTCCTCGCTTCTAGGACTCAGGGTCCATCAATAGCATCCAGTGGTGATAGAAGCAACTCAGCGCTGGCAGGGGTCTCCATGTAGCTCCAGCTGGAGAGGTCTGGTTCCATCAGGGTAAAGCCGTGTGGCTTCTCCTCCAGCTCCTTGGACGCTGCCATCTTGTCTTGTCCGTAGTGTGTTGTCTCTGAGACTGACTCCCAACAAATGGGGAGATGGCGCCTCATCTCCACACGGGAAATGCCGCGACATTTACCAGAAGTCTCAGGAGAAAGCCATGCCCACACGGAGGCCTCATTGGCTACTCAATGGCTATCTCCAGATTAACAGGCTAGACTCCACCCCTACATCTCAATCATGAAATTGACATAAGCACATGACCGCCACATGCTGTCTCCTGGGTCATTACCACACATTTCCTATCTTCATGCTCTCTCTGCTGTTTGATGACATGTGCTAGTCCAGCAGGCTTAGTTCGGCCTTTGCGAATGAGTGTCGTTGAATGTGTCTTGCCCTCTCCCCAATCCTGTTTGTGTAAATCACACTCAGTCACTTAAGCTTTTAATTTGTGCAAGTCAATCATTCACATATCTCTGTCTAAAAAGCTGGTCCAAACTTGCATAGTTTTTCTTAACAGTATTTTAAACGTCATACTATTGGCTAAACTCATTGTGCTTTCAATAGGATTACTTACCTTGGTACAGTTACAATGTTCTCTAGTAAATTGACAATGACATCTCTAAAATGAACCAAGGGCATATAAAAACCATAGATATATGAATGGACTTTGCGCTTACACTCAATTGTACCCATCATCTAGGAACAGTTAGTTCTTGTGACATAGCCTACTTGATGCTCTGATGGAGAGATCACTAACGATACAGGTGCTATATTACAGCAAACTGTGATGAAGAAAGCAGATGGTGCCTGGCTAGCAGAAAGAATACCATCTGTGGTCTTAAAGGCTTGTACTAAAACAAGCAGTCATCTAAGGGAGGCACCAGCTAAAGTCACAGGGAAGAAGCCGAGCAAGCTGTGTGATCAAGAACTGCAAATAATAAAATCCAAATCCGAAGGAGGGAATGGTATTAGAGCTTGCATTCTGCACATCCAGTTTGCAGAAGGCTGTGGATGACAGTGAAAGACCAAAATCTATTTGTGGACTCCCCACATGGATTAAACCTCTGATGGATCCCCCCTGACCTAGGAAATGAATAACCTTGCTAACAGACAGAGAGCATTGTCCTGTCAATTATGGCAGATGTGGTTAGTTTAAAATGTAGCACCTTATTAAATCTTCCTTTTGTTTCTGTTTTTAATATTTTCTGTTTTCTTTTCTATTGAGTTTTTTTTGTTGTTGTTGTTGTTGTTGCTTTATTTTGCCACTGTTATTGGGCTTTTGTTTTGTATGTTTTCCTGCACCTTAAATCCAGGATATATCAAGCTATGGAGACAGTAACTGGATTAATTATTACCTGGGGACATGGCAAGAGAAGTTGGTGGGGGTAGTGTAATGGGGAACTAACTAAAAAAAGAAAATGTTCCAAAATTGATTGTGGTGATGATGGCACAGCTCTTCATAGGATCAACCTGTCAGATAGTATATATGTGAATTACATACCATTAATAATAATTTTTAAAAACTGGACAACACCCCACAATAGCAGTGTCCAAAGGAAAGGCATTGTTTTAGAGAGCGTTGGCATTATCATTTAATTTAAAGCACGTCTCATGTGTGCTTTTCTCCCCTTTCAGGTTAAAGAAGAAATGAAAATTCTCAGCCGAGATAAAGGTGTTAACTCTTTCAAGATGTTTATGGCCTATAAAGATCTGTACATGGTGACAGACAGTGAGCTGTATGCAGCCTTCTCTCAGTGCAAGGAAATCGGGGCGATTGCTCAGGTCCATGCAGAAAATGGTGACTTAATCGCTGAGGTAAGCACTTGTGTTCCAGGTCTCCCTGGGGAAAAAAAAGGGCTTTAACTTTAGGTGAAGTACAAAGCAAAGCATAAGAAAACAAACTGGAAGCCATCACCATGGAAGCAGTTGGGGCTCGCAGTGCCCCCTGTGTTGAAGAGTAGAACTGCGCCAAGGGGCTGGGGTCTTTACTGGAACTAGTCACCAGCCCTCTCCTAAGCGGCACCACCAGGTGGGTGTAGCCTGCCCATCTCTGGGTTCGTAGTAGAGCAAGGTGCTGGGTCCACCCAGGCCCCGAAATCATCACATCGTCAGATGCCTGGAAAGGACAGAGACTCGGAGACTGGTGCGATCATCTGATGCCCTTGGGGGACTGCCCTTCTTTTATCCAGGTGGGATGTGAACGAAGGATTTCCTCTTTTCCAACCAGTGACTGGAGCTTAAGCATTGCTCGTTAGAGAAACACAGATGCATCTCTATTTGTCTATGAGCACCTGATTGCTTTGTTCCCCTGCCCCCCCTTCCTTGAATCAGGTTGCTGCTTCAGACTCGCCCCACGTGGACAGCCTCCGCAGAGCTGCATGGTTGAAACAGGATATTGGTTGGCTGTAGAAAACCCCACTCTATTTAGAAGCCGGATATTCAGATGCACTCTGGAGGGATCTGGATGAGGTTTATTTCTCACGCCGGTTCCATTATTAATGCCTGCAGGGAGTGCCGTCCATGCGACTTAAAGAGCTGTCTCTCTCCCTTTATATTAGTTGATGTTCTCCCTTCTTTCCCAGGCTCAGTTCCCGTGAAAGTCAGTGAGGCTGAGACTCTGTGGCCAGAAGGCAGCAGGGCATCAGGAGAGAGAGACAAGCAATCCAGACCAGTCTCCCTGCCATCGAGTCAGGTTGACTCAGAGCGACGGAGAGGACGGGAGGGAATGGAACCCGGGGCTTTCTGAGACCATAACTCTTTTCAGGAATAGAAAGTTTCCTTTTTCTCCCGTGAAGTGGCTGAGGGTTTGGAAATGCTGACCTAGTGATGTGCAGCCCTCACCCCCATCGAGTGCTGATGCCGTCAAATCTGACTCGTCCCAGGCCAGTGAGGACTATGATTTAGTAAAAAGTATAATGATTGTATCTGTTATGGTACAATGAGTCACTTCTGCCAGTGTCTAAGATTGGGAATGTGATGGAAAGAATCACCCACCCACCCAGCCAAACTCACTGCCATTGAGTTTGTCTCCACAGGGCAGAGTAGAATGGCCCCTTTGGGTTTCGGCAACTTGACATCTTCTTCCCAGGAGCAGAAACTCTCTCTTCCTTCCCAGGAAGCCACTGGGGGGTTTGAACAGCTGTTCCATCTGTGGTGGGCAGCTCAAGGTACCACTGGTACTCTGAGTACTTCTGTAGTTTATTGGGTTTAGGCTAAGCCTTGAAAAGTCTTCATATGCATGCTACTTAGATTCTAAGAACATGGTCAAGACGAGCTTCCTATCTTCTGTTTTGCAGCCTGTCCAGGTAATTTCATTGTGAAATGCACTTGTGAAAATTCACAGATAGCATGTGCTGTGGGCTATACGTCTGGACCTATAGCATACTCAGGGGACACAGTAGAACTACTTCCACAGAGCTTCCCAGGCTATGATGTTTCCGGAAGCAGGTTGCCAAATGTTTCAGCTGCGGAGTTGAGCGGGTTTGAACCACCCACCTTTGGGTTAGCAGGGAGGTGCTTCACCATAGTGGGAGCAGAGCTGAGTCACATGCCTCATTCTCCAAGCCCACTGCCATTGAGTAGACTCATAGTGCCCCCCCCCCCCGGGGGTTCCTAGAATAGATCTTTACTGGACCAGGTCTTTACCCGACTGCCATAAAGTCAGGGCTGACCCAAAGCGACTACAGGGCTGAGGAGAACTGCCCCCTGTGGTGTTCTCAGACTGTAGATCTTGACAGGAGCAGAAAGTCTCCCCAGGCTCCCTCACGGTGTGTGCTGGATTCAAACCCTCAGCCACGTGGCGAGTAGCCCAACACCTGACCCACGGCATCACCAGGACTCCGTAGCATATCGAGTATGAACATTATTTTGACTGCATACACATACGTGGGATTTGCGTATGTGCTCAACCGGGTGCCTGTACGCATACCCACACCTACCACATCGGAAAACCAGGGACGTGCGTGAAATGTGTCCGTGGTGTTTGTCTTTAGGCATCTTGTCGTTTGGGCATCTTGCAGGGAGCCAAGAAGATGTTGGCCTTGGGGATCACTGGCCCTGAGGGCCATGAGCTGTGCCGCCCGGAAGCCGTGGAGGCAGAGGCCACCCTGAGAGCCATCACCATCGCCAGCGCCGTCAACTGCCCGCTCTACATCGTGCACGTGATGAGCAAATCCGCCGCAAAGGTGGTGGCAGATGCAAGGAGAGACGGTAACTTCTGGAAGACAACCGCCATAGAGCCCAAACAAGCCAAAAAAGCCCTCACACCCAAACAAACCAAACTAGCTGCCATCTCAGAGAGAGAGACCCTCCAGGACCAGGTGGCACTGGCCCCAGGAGTTTCCGAGACGGTAGCGCTTTACGGGAATGCTAAGCCCCGTCTTCCAGTCAAGAAAGGATGGTGGATTTTGAACAGCCAACCTTGACGTAGCAGCCCGACATAACCACTCTGCCACCAGGGCTCCTTGGGTAGACAGAGCTCTGTGTTAGCGCAAGAGGAAGGTCACGTGAGTGCCATGTCTGCTGAAGCTCCCGAGAAGGGGGTACGTGAACGTCCACGTTTCTTCCTGGCTTTTCATCAGCACCTGTTCCCTTCCTTTCATCCTTGTACGTGGCTTCCCCCCCCCCCCCCCCCGCCGTTTTGATCTCCTCCCGACGGCACTGAACTTCCTTAGAGTTCATTCTTCTCCATCCTTGAAACGTTATGGTGTTTCCTTGAGCGATGTGTCCCTGTGGTCACACTTGGGGTGTGATGAGTCCGTGGGTTGATGTTTCAACTCATAGTAGCTTCAGGCGACAGAGTAGAACAGCTCCCATAAGGTTTTCTAGGTTGTCAACTTGATGGGGGCAGAACACCAGGCCTTTCTCTGAGTGACTGGGTGCACCAGAGCAGCTCAGCAGCCGTGCATCTTAACCACGGCGTCTAAACCACCGGGCTTGG
Organism: Nesogale talazaci; assembly: GCA_004026705.1. Classification (NCBI taxonomy): domain Eukaryota; kingdom Metazoa; phylum Chordata; class Mammalia; order Afrosoricida; family Tenrecidae; genus Nesogale; species Nesogale talazaci. Next base: position 52,267 of record PVJH01007731.1, read on the forward strand.
TAAAACCGCCAGCTTCCTGCTTTGGGATTGGATAGATAATGACCGAGCTCTACAGTTTCCTTCAAAGAAGCTGCCCTGTCTTCCTCTTCCCTCCCCTGACCTGGATGGGGTCACCGACAGACTCAGCAAACTCCTTGTGAAGTTTGTCTAACAGTCATCTGGGTGTAGGGACAATGAGAATACAATCAAAACTGCAAACCCAAGTTCATTTTATCCCACGTGGTCTGAAAAATGAATTGCCTGGGTCTAATAATTCGATGGAGGTTCTACATTGGTGTTGTCTGAGGGGCGGGGGGGAGAGATCCATTTTCCATAGGAATCGGGCACAGAAACTATTTCATTCATTTGTCCACAGTGGTAGATGAGGGAAGAAAGACCAATGCTGTGTTTTACTGGATGGTATCAGACCCTGCCCCATGTCCGACCTCCAGCCATCTCTTCCTGAGGAACTCATTTGATGGGTCAGCTAGTTTAAAATGTATCTAGCCTTCTCACCACCTCAGTGCCTGCTGGCCTGGTATGTTTGTCATTTCACTGAGACTGAAGGGCTGACTTAATAACATGCACCATGCAAACTATGGAAATAAATTTGGCTTGCCTGTAATTGCCTCTGAATGACAGTTTGTCAAAATCACTTCTTGTCTGAGGCTCGGTAAAAATGTTGTGCCATCTGGATACATTTTAAACTAGATGACCCATCTAGTTTAGTGTTTTCAGGTGTTAAGAGACCGTTCTACCTATTCTTTACCGTGGCATTCCCTTCACAGATTTGCAACATGTCAGAGAGCAACCATTTAAAACCCTCCTCAGTAGAGCTATGCCTCACCAGATGGCGCTGTTGCCAACTTTATGGAACTAGTGCTTTTTAAATTACGTATTTGCAGGCGTCTCCTCGAGTTCAGGATATAATTTAAGAAACCGTAAAATCAGCAGAAATGGTCCATTTTAACCTACCAGCAAGCTATGATTTTTTTTACAGTTCTTTCTGAAAGCAGTTTCTCCATCACAGGTATTTATTTTGCCCTTTGATGGCATTCATTCAAAAATAGAGGAAAAACGGAGAAAAGGTGTTGGACTAGAGGATGTACACAGCTACTGAACCTCGGCACAGATAATTTTTATTTTAATTTAGACAATATATTTTAGAGCTAGAATAGTTCATATGTCAAAATAAGATTTAAAATGTTTTCTTAAGTCTTCCTTTTCTAGTTCTAGCATCCCATACCTCACTGGTGTCACTTTTCTAATTCATGTATGGCTAGTCTATTCCCACACTGTCTTCACAAAGTAAAAACGTCAAAGGTCTCCTCTATACCATATATAGAATTTGGCTTGCCCGTAATTGCCTCTGAAGTCCATAGAAGTCCATGTCTTGATATTTTTCCCCTTCTCACTTGACAATGCATCTTAAAGTTAAGGTGACCAGACGGCCCGCTTTTTAACAATTTGTCCCGCGTCCCGCACATTTCAAAATTAAGTAAATGTATTGCAATACCGTTTTTGCATTCTATGCACATTTTTGTTCCTCCATATAGACCAAAACTTTAATAAGAACCCCCCTTCTCGAGGGCTGAGCCCCAGTGGCGTAGTGGTTGTGCGCGGGACTGCGGCCCACTGGGAGTCCCACTGGGATGGAGGTTCGATTTCAGCTCCACGGAGCAAAGGCTGGGCCTCTAATTCCCACTACCTGAGGGCAGTGATGCCCCCCCCCCCAAAAAAAACCCTTCTCCCCCAATCAATGATGGCCCACTTAAAATCTGGTCAGTTTTTATTAAAGTTCATTTCTTACTAGTTACAGAGTTCTTCCTCAATTGCCTTTTAATGGGTACGATGTATGCTACTCTGCATCCCCCACCCTGATGCTCTGCCTGGAAGTTGTAGGCTGTGCATGTGTTCAAACCAGTCAGCTGTTCCTTGGGTAAATGAGGAAACTCTCTGTCCCCATAAAGATTTACAGTCTTGGAAATTCCATGCCAGGTTGACTCCAGGAGTGGGTTTGGTTGTCTACCGATGGCCACTGGAGTTCTTCCTAAACCCAAACTGCGCCAATACAATTACACTGAGTTGTGTTTTCATTATGCTGTTCTGTCTTGCTGTTGAAAAACAGTTAACCACATACTTTGACATTTAAAATGGTACACGTTTATCTTGCAGAGTTCTATCGATGAGGGGCTCCTGGGCAACAATGAAGAGTTAGGCCAAGATTGCGATCCTTTTTTGGAGACTAGAGGCTACATTGCTTTTCTTGCCTTTCTAACCTCTGGAGGTCATCCACTGGCTTGTGGCCCCTTCCTTCCGTCTTTTTGTTTGTTTGGACATCGCTGCCCTCTGGTGGGAGTGGGAAGCCCAGCCTGGTTCCTGGAGAGCTGCTGCTGGATTTGAACCGCCAAGTCAGTGGGCCGCAGTCCCGCACTCAACCACTCTGCCACCAGGGCTCAGCCCTCCTTCCATCTTGAAAGGCTGCAACGGTAGGCCAAGCCTTCTCACCTAGCATCAGCCTGTCTTTTTAAGAACTAGACCCCCAGGTGGCATTTGGAACATACCGCCCCACAGAGGCATAAAGGATATTGAATGACTGATTGCCCCCCTTGTAATAGTTTAGGACGTTGGTGGTGCTTAAGTATTTCTTATTGGTGAATGCCCCGCTCTGTGACAGAAAGACAATGGGAGGGGTGGCGTTTAAAGTCACCCTTACTTGAGCGTTTTGTAGTTTCCTGACGCTTAGTAGTCGTTCATTCTATCTGACCTCATTTGACAGGGGACTTGGTGGCCTAGTGATGATGAGCCGCTGCTTGGGAGAAAGATGGGGCTCTTCTACCTCTGCAGAAAGTTACAGCCTGAGAAGCTCACAGGGGCAGTTGGACTCTGTCCCTAGAGGGTTGTTCCGAATCAACTGAACGGCAGTGAGTGGCTTGGATTTTCATCTTCGGGTTTATCTCATTTTTCTTATCTGTTTTATATTGTTTGTCAGCCTCTTGTAATTTACACTGTTGATTTTAATTGTCACACACTTGCTTCGAGCTAAATTTTATCTTTGTTTCGTGACTGATTTAATGAGGCCAGGGCAAGATCCCTAACCCTGATGCCATCCGTTCCAACTCATGGAGTCCCTACGAAGAGTTTCTGCGGCTGGATTTCCCCCGGAGCGGACAGCCTCATCATTCTCCTTCAGAGCAGCTGGTGGGTTTGAACGGCCAACCTTTTGGTTTCGCAGCACTTTAATTGCTGCCTCACCAAGATGGCACAAGTATGCTTCTGGTTAAGTTCCATTGAGTTGACTCTGCCTCATAGAGACCCTGTATCTAAGGTTCCATGCTGTCCTCACAACGGTTGCTGTGTTTGCGTCCATTGTGGCAACCACAGTGCCAAGCCATTTAGTGTAGGGTCTTCCTCCTTGTGGGTGACCTTCTTCTTTACCAAGCAGGCTATCTCGCTTGATGACATGTCCGAAGTACATGACACACAATCTCAACACTGCGAAGGAGTGTGCTGGCTGTACTTCCTCCTCCTTCTAGCAGTCCTTGGTCTACCCAATATTCTTGGCCAACACCATAAATCAAATGCGTATACTCTTCTATGGGCTTCCTTACTCACTGTCCAGCTTAAAAGACTTCTTAACCATTTTTTGCTGGCATGCAATTCACACATCACATGATTCATTGATGTAAATGTCATTTTTAAACGTTGTGCAATTATTGCAGCCCACTTGAGTACATGACCTTCTTTCTGTATTCATAACCATGAGCTCCCCGTTTCTCCCCCAACCTCCCCTTGGCCTCCCCCTAAGAAACTACTCATCTAGTTACTGTCTCTAGAGATTTACTGACCCTGGGTATCATACAAAGAAAAATACGCAGCAACAAAAAAATATTACCCAATAACAAAATGAAACAAAGAAACCTCAATAGAAAATAATAAAAACTTGAAGAAACTCAAAGCAGGTCAAAAGGGAGCACTCCATGTAATGATATCTGCATTAGTACACTTCGCAATGCACTCTGTCTGCTAGCATGTCTGGTCCCATACCTGGTCTCCCTGTTCAACTTTTGCTTCATAAGAGATTATGGAAAAGACCATGGCTCATTTAGTAGCACTTTAATGTTTCTTTGCAGCAAATTTGCCCAGTGCAATGCATCACTGGTCTTTTCCCCCTACTGTTCCATGAGTGTTGATTGTGGATCAAGTAAACTGAATCTTGGACCATTTTAAAATTTTCCTAACTTACCTTACTATTGGCTAGTGGCCTAGATATGAGGGTTTTTTTGGTTTTATGTTGAGTTGCCATCCACACTTGATGCTGGAGTCTTCCATCTTTATCAGTGCGTACTTGAAACCTCTTTGCTTTCAGCAAACGAGGTGTGTCGTTTGCCTCTTGCAGGTTGTTAGTGAATCTCCTTCTGGCCCATGGACACATTCCATGGTCCTTTCATTTCATTTTTTTCATGAAGTTTTAAAAAATACCTTGTGTGTGTATTCATATATTTTAGTGCAGCTAGCTATAGCTACAAATATACACATGCAAAAACAAGTTACCAGAGTACTTCTGCTCATATGTCATAATAACGCTACCTATGACTGGAAATTTCAGTGCCACTTTCACTAAGTTTCCCATTCAAGTTTATATAGACGTGTGTCTATAAAGTCCAACTCTGTTCTCTAGCCGGGTTCTGTCCTTAGGGTATAGATGAGAATCTCACATGAAGTTCATAATGGCATCGCTTCCCGAGGCTCTGTTTTTGTGACTGTTCGTGAGAAAGCCAGCAGTGGGTCAGTACGTGTGCTGTGTGCTGAGCCCTCGGCTCTGGGTAGTGGGATCACAGGATGAGGAGGACCCATGTCGCTCTTGTTGAGCTCAGCCAACCCTGGTCCCCCCCCCACCTCCACCCTCCCCCTGCGGCCCATGGTGTGCCGCTGCCTTGAGTTGGTTTTGCTTCGTGTTTGTGTTTTCCTTTTAGCAGAGAGCCTTCCTTTGCAGGCTTGCGACTGTGAAGCGTCACTTCGATTGTGGAGAACTTGGAGATGGACTGTGGATTTTCTAGTTTCCATCTGATGGACGCTCCTGTCCCGATAAAGCCCTCCTGAGTTTTAAAAGCGGCGGCCCATTGCTTGGGGGTACCGGGCGCCGTGAACCAGGTTTCCCCCTCCCCGGGGCACCTAGCCGGCGCTGAGTAACCAGAGCTGTGCAGGGATGGTCCCGGAGCTGTCAGGATGAGTTTCTAACACAATCAATCCCTTTCTTCCTAGCACAGGAACCACTCGCTGCCCTTGATGTTTTTAAGCCACTTTGCCTTGCGAAGTTGCTGCAGGTTGACGGAGCAGATCACCAGTCTGCGCTGGACAGTTCCTGCTCGTGTTCTTTAAGCTCATCTCTTGCGAGCCCCACAGGGTGCCCTCAGGCGGCCTGCTTCCTCCCTGTGTCTTCTGTGCCCCTTCCTCTGCCTCTCCTAGCCTCTGGACTTGTCTCTGAGGAAATGCCGGCTCCTTATCTCTCACACTGTAGGTAGAAGGGCAGTTCCAGCCTTGAAGGATGACGGAGGACAGAGTCTTGGCAGGGTGGAAGGTCTGCCTTTGAAGCGGAGAGGCCAGTGAGCCCTTGAGTTCCTCTCCAGTTGCCAAGCTGCTACAAACTATCTTTTTTCAGTGCTTTTTTGAAAATAGAACTGTGTTATGTGGAAACCCACATTCGGTACATGACTCCAGGGGTGTGAAAAGAGGCTAGAGAGTCACAGAGACTGTCATTGATTGGACCCGGCTGTGCATGAGAGGGACACGGAGATCCTGTGTCCCAGATGAAAGTACTGAGCCGTGTGTGGGCCGCATCTTGTCCAGGGTCAGCAGCTACAAAGTGACAAATGGGGACTTGAACAGAGACGTCTGGATGTGTGTCACCACCTTACCATGCTTCTCCGGTATTTTCTTTTATAATTGCAGTGTCTGAAATTGAGACTTTGCCTGGTCGAGCCCTGCAGGGTTTCACTGGTTATACTATTTTTTTTGTTTTACTTATTTTATTTTTTTAATTCTCCCCTCCCCCCAATGATTTTATTGGGGGCTCTTACAGCTCTTATATATCAAGCATATTCGTACACATGTTGCCATCTTCATTTCTAGGTATTTTCCACTTGAGCCCTTGGTATAAGCTCTGCTTCCCCCCTCCTTTTTTTATAAATCATTTTATTGGGGGCTCATACAACTCCCATCACAATCCATACATACATCAATTGTGTGCAGGCCACATTTGCACACATGTTGCCATCATCACTTTCAAAGCATCCTCCCTACACTTAGGCCCCCAGTACCAGCTCCCCATATTTATCCCCCCTTCCTCCCCCTCCCCCATGAGCCCTTAATAATTTAGAAATTGTTATTACTTTTTCATATCCTACACTGTCTAACGTGTGCCTTCACTCACTTCCTTGTTGTCCATGCCCCAGGGAGGAGGTTATAGGTAGATCCCGGAAATTTCTATTATGAGGAAGGAAACAGTTATTCTGATGATGTGTTTCTGTGTGTCCTGTCTGCTTGTAGCCAATGCCAGCCCCTCATGGGCACTTACACTCATCTCTCAGCATTTTTCAACCTTTTCTGACCAATCTTGTGACTTGGGATGCTCACGCCGACAGTATCCCGTTCATCGGATACACAGCTTGTCGGGTCTCAGGGCATATAGAATGGGTTTGATGTACTTCATTATTTGGAAATCCCTCAGAAGCCTGAGTGCCTTTACCTGGGAGAGAGCATCTGAAACACAGAGAGAGACTTGGTGGCGAGCCAGGGGATGGAGCAAGGAGCGAGAATGCCTGGAAAATCACAGGATACGTGTTGGGAGAGGCATGAGGACAATGGAACCATCTCCCAGGAGTTGTTGAAACCATCTGGCCACAAGTGTCATCCAGAGAGCCCCGACTAAGACCAATGGAGCCCTCTTCATTAAAGGCAGTCAATGAAACCAGTCGTGCAAATGGAAAAGTGCTGAACTCCATCCACACCTACCTGGTGGTTGATTTAAATGTTTAACCAATCATGGTTTTTACCAAGCAAATGAAAGGGGGCACTTTACCGGGCATTGTCATACGTGGGAGAGGCGACCATTCTGATCCGACTCCTGGGTCTTGGACACAGGAGTTTGTCTCAGTGAGCATTGTTTCTTTTTTCTTTTTAAATACTTTGACTGGGGGCTCTTCCGTCTCTTATCACAATCCATGCATTCCTCCAAAGTGTCAAGCACCTTTTCACATAGGCCTTCATCATTTTCAAAGCATTCTCTTCCCACTTGAGCCCCTGATATCAGCTGCCATTTCCTCGCCCCCCCCCCCACCTGCCCTCCCTCACAAAACCTTGGTAAGTTATTGACTATTTTTTCCATTATCTCCATTGCCCCTCATCCACTTTTCCATTATTCGTCCCTCTGGGATGGGGTTATAGATTGATGCTTGGGATCAATACTCCTTTTCTCTCCCCATCCTCTCCTAATCCTCCTGGGATTTCTCCTCTCCTTATTGGCCCTGAGGGGTTTCTCTAGTCTGCATTCCCTGTGTTTGGGGCTCTTATCTGTAGTAGTGTGCAGGCCATCATTCATCTGTCAGAGGAGCCTCAGGGACCATGATGGTCAAAGGAGATGGCATGTCAGAGCTCTGAGAAGGGTCCCAGCACCAGTTATCACAGAATGCATTGTAACTGCTAGCAAGCCCGGGTGCATCCCAGTGGAGTGATGCTCCCTCTGTTGGTCTCTCCACAGTCCATCCATCGCCAAGCTTTTCTCCCAAGGCCCTTCTGCCCCTGCAGTGTGTGACCCGAGTGTGGACAAGGGCTTTCCCTGTTTTTAGATTCACTCTCTTGGCCAGCCCACATCGGCGAGAACTTAAGATCATGCTGACGACCAGCCTGTGCTTTCTCTGAGTGCCCCCCCCCCACCCTTGTTCCTGTCTCCTAGCCCCTCTGGACATCCTGCATGTGCTGTGTCCTTTCAACAGGCCCCCAGACCCTCACGAGATGGGGAGGAAGCACTCTTAGCCCCTTTCTGGTTAAGAAAGGTCTTGACGTTTCCAGAAGCTTCCTGGGGAGAATGTTGGAAACAGTCCAGTGAATGAAGAGCTCGTTGCCTCTGCCAAAAAAAAAAAAGAAGAAGGAAAAAAGTGGCCTGTCACATTGTAAAGACCTCAAGTCCTTCTGAGGAAATTACCTGTCATCGGGCTTCAGATCTGTCTTGGCAGACTCCTGGTAGCTGCTGACACATTTGATTTTTCCTGAGCGCTATTAAAATCACAGGACTTTCGGGAACAGTCTTCCCGAATCACCTTGGTGGGCCAAGTGAGGGGACAGACTGTGTGACCAGGGAAGAGCCCGAGCTGGCACCTCAGCGTGACTTCAGATGCCATCGCTACAGCTTCGTGGTCCACGCATCTGCACGGCCTTCTCTTGGAGCAGGAAGTCACACCATACCTGCGGACGGAAGTGTCTTCATCGGCAACCAGTACCCTCCTTACCCTTAGCAGTACCAGGTATCGCGGAGACCATTCTGCATCATGGCATCCCAGGGCTTGGTGAGAAGTAGAACTGTCCTCCATCAGCATTCCCAGGGAACATTGCCCAGCCTCTCTATCCCAAGACAGGTTCGAGCCGCCGATTTTTAAGTGACTAGGCACGCACGTATCCTTGGAGCCACCAAGGATGCTGCAGTGTCTCACATTCACTGCCACCACCAAGTCCTTTCTGTCACAGGCTGTCAATCTTCCTGGAAGCAGATGGTCTTATCAGTCTCCCATGGAGCGGTGGGTAGCCTTGACCCCATCAGCCTTGTAAGTTAGCAGTCAGACTCTTAACCAGCAGCATCTCCAGGCCTCCTGGATTGCTGCTCCTTCTGTCTCGTCTGAGAGACAGATGCTCCTGGTCTCCCCCCTAGTTCTTGAGAAAGGACCGTAAGGATGAGGGTGGCAGTGGGCTGCGCCTCGTCTGTGTGAGAGAGAAGGTCCCGGAGTGAAGGACCTTCCCAGGTGCAACGCTGAGTCCCTGAGGAGGATAGTGTGCTATCCTTCAGAAACCACATTCCGTAGGCTTCAAAAAGCCTCAGCTCCTGGGCCTTCCCGTTCCTAGACATCCTAAAGGGAGGTGGCGAATTTGGGTGGCGATGCGGGAGATTATCTGTGAGGTACTAGGGTGCTGCCTTCCAGTTGAAGATGACTCAGATAGGTGGTGGCTCTGACACTTGGGGAATCTCTGAGGAAATCGGTTCTTCTCGGTTGGAAATCCGTTGGAGACTGGAATGTGAACTGAGGTCAGGCATTTGATGACCGTGCACTAATTGGGGATGCCGGCATCTCTTCCCGGGCTCTCTCCTCTGCGCCTGCAGCAGCTGAGCCGTTGATGCTGGTGCATCCATTACTCTGACAAATGGGATTGCGCGGTAGGACTCTGATTTTAAATTCAAATGCACTCCTATTCTCCTATTAACTTCTCTGACAGTGTGTGTTTTCAATGGCCTTATTTACATGATTTTAGAATATGCTTTTCTGGCTACAATTTGATCACCTGAGCGTTCTTTTATTTAATGTAAGTTTAAGAAGGAGAACTTTATTTTTAAGCAGATGTGAAAAGACGACCCATCTATTTGCCACAGACCCACAGTGTGGTTAAACTCTGTGACTGCTTTAAAAAAACCAAAACTCTATGATCTCTGTGTGACCTTTGTCATTGGGGTTTTCTGGCCAGGAACTAGGATTCCATCTCCCCACCTATGTACAGGAGACCTATGTACATTTCGAGGTAGAAATGTTCTTGCGCCCTAAAAGTTCTGAGAAGATTGTATTAGAATGGCAGTGATAGGTCTGGTTAGCCAAGCAATGCTGCAGTAACAAATGCATGCAAGACACCAGTGGTTTGCAGCAATAGGAATTCATTGTCTATTCATATTCATGTCTGATGATGTCATATTCCTATTCAGTTGCTGCTGACTTTGCTCTCCCTCCTTCTCATCCCGGGACATACCTGCAGAAGCAGTCCCCACCAGGAGCATGCTGGATCCTGGACAGAGGGGTCGTAGTGAGAGGAGTACCCCGCGGTAACTTTTTTAGCTTCGGTTGGTAGTGTGGTGGGTTATGGGTTGGGCGTGACCCACAAGGTCAGCAGTTTGAAACCACCAGAGACTCCAAGGGAGAAAGAAGAGGCTTTCTATTTCAGTGAAGAGTGACAATTTCAGAAAGTCACAGGGGCAGCTTCCCTCTGCCCTGTCAGAATTGGCCCAGTCAGAGTGAGGGAAGAGAGGGAGCTTGGCAGCTGTAGTGTCACTTCCCTTCCTATTGTAGGGGCCGTGGTGAAGTCATGTGACGAATTGGGGGCAAGAACGTGCAATGGGTGTTGGCCTTGGTCCACCCAGATGTTGGGTCCCATCCACGGATTCCCGCGCATAGTGACTCCACCTGACAGTAGGAGTGCCCCATAGGTTTGTGCGGTTATAAACACATCCCCCTTTACCCCCCTTGTAAAGCTGCAAGCAGGTCCCCGAGTGGTCCACAGAGGTGCTGAGAGGATTAGAACCCCCGACCTTTGCTTAGCAGTTGATCATTTAAGTGTGGTACCACCAGGGCACCTTCAGTAAACTAGGAGATCTCTTTAGATCTAGTTATCAAGAACAAATTATAGTTTGAGATTCGTGTTAGCCGTGCTCCCCCCCCCCCAAAAAAAAACCCCAACAATTTCACTGCATTAGAGTCAATGCCAACTCCTAGTGCCCTTAAGGCAGAGTAAAACGACTCCAGAGGGTTTGCAAAGCTGTTGATGTGTGTTTGCTTCTAATCATTTTATGGGGAGGGCTCTTACAGCTCTTAGCACAATCCATACAATCTGTTGTCTGAAGCATATTTGTACAAATGTTGCCATCACCCTTTTATTTTCTTTCTGGGGGGAGGTCATAAATCGTGTGAATTTTATTTTCAATAAGTCATATCATTCCACAGTTCAATCACTTCCAGCAGAATTGCAAAATTGCTCCCACAGCCAGTTTCCAGACTTTTTCTACATGAACTCCTTGACATCGTTTCCTCTGCACCGCCCCCTCCAGCACTGTATCTTGATGTTTTTTTTTTTAATTAAAAAAAATAATTTTATATAGGGCTCACACAACTCTTATCATGATCAATATACATCAATTTTGTGCAGTCCACATTTGCACATTTGTTGCCATCATCATTCTTGAAATATCCTCCTTCCACTTAGACCCAATAATTTACAAATTATGTTTATTTTGTCATATCAAACACTGTCTGCTGTGTCTCTTCACCCACTTCCTTGATATCCATACTTCATATTTAGATCCCTGTGATTAGTTCCCCCTTTCTACTCCACCTTCCCTCCACCCTCCAAGTATCATCACTCTCATCACTGGTCCTAGAGGGTTCATCTGTCCTGAATTCCTTATGTCTACTGCTCCTATCCTTACCAGTGTACATCTCCTGGCCTAGCTGGTTTTGTAAGGTAGAACTGGGATCATGATGGTGGGTGGGAGGAAACATTTAAGAACTAGAGGAAAGTTGCATATTTCATTGTTGCTGCAGTGTACCTTGACTGGCTCCTCTCCTCCCTGCCACCTCTCTCTAAGGGGATGTCGCTTAACCTATTGATGGGCTTTGGGTTTCCAGCCTATACACCCCTCATTTATAATGATATAATTTTTAGTTATTTGATACCTGAACCCTTAAACACCTTGTGGTCACACAGGCTCGTGTGCTTCTTCCAAGTGGGCTTTTTCGCTTCTGAGCTAGATGGCCGCTTGTTTGCTTTCAAGTCTTTCAGATCCCAGATGCTACATCTTTTGGTAGCCAGGCACCATCAGTTTTCTTCACCACTTTTGCTTATGCACACACACGATCAGTGATCATGCTGGGAAGGTGAGCAACGTGGAATGCCTATTTAATAGAACAAAGTGTGCTTGCATTGAGGAAGTACTTGAGTAAAGATCCAATGTCCACCTGCTCTCGTAATATGAATCCTATAAGTATATGCATATAAATCTATTTCCCCATCATCATATATAAATATATTCACCTATGTACATGTCTGTATTTAGACCTCTATGAATGCCCTCTACCCCCCCCCAGTTCTTTCCTCTATTTCTTTTTATCATTTTCAAAACATTTTCTTTCTACTTGAGTCCCAGTATCACCTCATTTTCCCCTCCCCCTCCTTCATGAACTCTTGATAATTTATTTAAAAATTTTTTCTTCATGTCTTACACTGGCTGCTGTCTCCCTTTACCCACTTTTCTGTTGTCCACCCCCCTGGGGGAGGGAGTTATAGGTAGATCACTGTGACCAGTTTTCCCTTTCTCCCATCACCTTTCCCTTAGCCTCCCTGGTGTCAAGACTCTCATTATTGGGGGCTTTATCTGTCCTGGATGCCCTGTGTTATAAGCTCTTTATCTGTACCTGTGTGCATGTTCTGGTCAGCTGGATTTGTAAGATAGAATTGGGCTCGTGGTCATGGTGGGGGGAGGGCATTAAAAAACTAGAGCAAAGTTGTATATTTCAATGAACCCTGACTGGCTGGTTTCTTCCTTGTGACCCTTCTATAAGAGCATGTCCAATTGTCTACAGAGTGGCTTCGGATCTCCTCCCTACACTACCCCTTGTTCACATTGATAAAATTGTTTGTTCTGGGTCTTTGATACTTGATGCCTGATCCCATCGACAACTCATGAGCACACAGGCTGGTGTGCTTCTTCCATGTGGGCTTTGTTACTTCTCAATTTGATGGCTGCTTGTCTAGCTTCAAGCCTTTAAGATCCCAGATGAGGACTGAGCCCCGGTGGCATAAGTGGTTGAGTGCGGGACTGCGGCCCATGGACTTGACAGTTCAAATCCAGTAGCAGCTCTCCAGGAGCAAGGCTGGGTAGCTCCCATGACCACCAGAAGGCAGTGATGCAAAAAAACAAAAAAAAACAAAGATCCCAGATGCAAAGCTGTAAATCTCATCAGAGCCCAAATCTGCCCAAAATCCATCTTATCATTCCCCTGCAGAGGGGCGCGGATGGACTCAACGCGCCAGTTTGGAGTTAGCAGTTAGTACAGTGAGGAACCCACTGCAGCCCCAGAGTTCCTCTTTCTATGACAGAGAAAATGAAGGTGTCCATCTTTGGCAGGTGCAAAGTAAGGTGCTAAGTGCTTCCTCTGACCTTTCCAGGGAAGGTGGTCTACGGAGAACCCATAGCGGCAAGTCTGGGCACAGACGGCACTCACTACTGGAATGAAGAATGGCGTCACGCTGCCCACCACGTCATGGGCCCACCCCTACGGCCTGACCCTTCCACGCCTGATTTCCTCATGAATCTCTTGGCTAAGTAATTGTTTTGCAGATGACTATGAAGTGTTTTGTCAAATCGGGCGCTTTCTGAGTCTCAGGTTTGCCGGGAACATCTTGTTCTAGCCTTTGGAGCGTGAGTTGGTGTCCCGGGAGATTGCTGTGCTGGGGGAGTCGGTGAGCTGGCATCTGCTTAGAAGACGTTGCCCAAACCTCTCCCGGAAGCTGACTTCACATTTGTGCCACTGAAGTTTCATTCTCCTCACTCGTTTGTTTCTCCTTCTCTTCTCTGATGGCCCTTGCCCTGAACCAAGGCTACTCAAGACCGCTCTTTTCAGCAGAATCCTTGTGAATTGTTTTTTGATACTGATATCACCTGCCGATTGCATAGGAAGCTCGGTTCCTGTCTGGGACATTCTGATATCTTCCCTTGGAGTCTACCCTTTGTAGACATCCCAGCACTCCTTTCTCAGATTCAAGGTGTATAAGTGTTAACTGCTGCCGCCTCTTTCTGTCCTTCCTCCTTCCGACTTCTACCCCTCCCTTAGCTTTCACGACTCGGATCCAGAGCCCTGTCCCAGAAGGCAGCAGCATCCTCCCACAATCTCACATCTCTGTTCAGGACAGGAGGGCCATTCGGCCAGAAGACCCTGGTGTACCTGCTCCCTCACTCTTCCTGTGGATCACCATGGTTCCCTGTTCTCAGAGATCTTTCCTATATGGTATGGGCAGTGACCTGAAGTCCTTTCATTCGTGCACTCAGCGGTGTGGGGTGGCCGTATCGGACCTCCTCTGGCGGTCCTGTTACCACAAGGCAGAGGTCAGACATGCCTCCGCCCTCTGCCTCTCGTGACCTGACCTGATACCCGTGTGCCATTCCACTTCTGTGCTGGGGTCAGTCACCACACAGAACTCCCGGTTCAGACTCGTCATGAAAGATGTTCATCAGAGGAGTTGACAGGTCACCACCAGTCAGGATCCATAAGCAGTAAGGATGCACGGTTGTTGTTGTAATTGTTGCTACATGCCATCGAGTTGGAATCAAAATACTGCCCCGGCCTGCACCACCCTCAGCATGGTTCCTAGGCATGAGCCTGTTGATGCAGTTGCTATGTCGGTCCATCTCCTTGAGAGGTTCAATCCTTGCTCCTCTGCAGCCCCTCTCCTCTCAGTCCTTGACCTCTGCCTTTATGAACAGGAAGCTCACTGCTCTCTCTGCCTCAGCCCCCCATAAAAAAGATTCCCTTCTTCTGCACTGCCGTGACCTCTGCTCTCAACCTGGATCCTCCTCTGCTCTGCCCTGTAGTCTCCTTTCCACCTCTGCCTGGCCTCAGCCGACCCTACTTCAGCTAGAGATCTTGGACCTGGCCTTCTTCCAGTGGCCCTGGGGTTTCTTGCTCTCCTCCTGTTTCAAAGATGGCCCACGCTTATGGCCAAGGAGTGGTAATGATGGCTGACCAGTCCCCTCGATTAGTAATGCACCTGCTGGGTTGGCACCATCCCGCCCAGTCATTTGGCGAGAGTTACCGAGACTTGGGTATAAGAGCCATTCCAAGAGCTCTCGCTCCATCACCATCACATAAATATTGACACCAACAATGAGTACGTTCTTGGGATGATGGGGCCAGGAAGGGATGGAGTTGGGCCAGTTGCTTCCAAGAGCAGAGATGGGCAAGTTATTGAAAGTTTCATCCTAGCCTCGTTGATCGACAGTTCTCTGTCATATGTGTGTATTTCTGTCTTGACAGTGATGATCTGACCACAACCGGGACCGACCACTGCACCTTCAACACTTGCCAGAAAGCTCTTGGGAAGGACGATTTTACCAAGATACCCAATGGGGTGAACGGAGTCGAGGACCGAATGTCGGTCATCTGGGAAAAGGGTGTGGTGAGTGTCAGAGAATCCAGCCCATTTGGAATTGGGTGCTTTAGCCAGGATCCAACTTGGGTTTTCACCAGAGTAGCATAAACTTCTCTCCAAAACAAAATTAAGAAAACCCACTGCTGGAGCTGGTTTCCAGTCAGGGTGATCCCAATAGTCCAGAACTGCCCCAGCGGGGTTTCTTGACTGGATTCTTTATGGAAGCAGATCGCCAACTCTTTTTTTCCTGTAGCTCTGTAGGGTGGATTTAAAGTACCAGCTTCATGTGACTAGTTGACTGCAGATGCTTGGACCACCCCAAATTAAAAAACACACACTCACTGCCATCAAATGGATTCCAACACATGGAGAGGATGAGGTAGAACTGTCTCTGTGGGTCTCTGAGTCTATAAAACTTTTCAAGAGCAGACAGCCTCCTTTTTCTTCTAATGAGCAGCTGGTCAGTTTGAACCACAGACCTTGCAGTTAGCAGCCTAATTTTTCACGCACTGCACCACCAGGGCTCCTTTCTGAAACATCCAGAGACTCAAACTTTTATAGAAAAACTTTTTGGTGATGTGTACCAGGGTAAAAAAAGCAAAGCAAGTAACACTTCCATTCAGAAGGTTCCAACTCCGAGTGACCCTGGACAACATTTCCCAGACTCTCGATCTTGCATGGAGTAGACAGCAGGTGCCCTTGAACCACTGACCTTGCCATTAGCCACTAGGGTGGAGCTGCTAGGATGGAGGTCAACGCTGCTTTCCATTTCCTCCAGGTTAGCCAGTGAAGAAGAATAGTCATCTTTGTATCAGAGGCTGAGTTGTTGCATTTTGCAGAAGCGTTCTTCATCAAAGAGCATTCTTCTTTACAACTAAAATCTCAAAATGATTCTGCTCTGACTTTCAGGCTCTTAAATCCCAACATTCCCATGTGTCACTCTGGCAAAGACTTGAAAGGATAGAACCTGTTTGAAGAATTTTTATTATGTTTGCAACCGCTGCTCATGAAATTTTAAAAGGTTCTCTTTTGAAGAACCCCTGGAAATCACATTTTTAAAAATGCAGTAGGAGGTTTACCTAGATGATAATCTGATATCTAGAAAGAGATTTTAAAATCACATGGTTTAAACTATTCTCCCTACGGATGATAAACTGCCCATGTCTCTGTGTTCTCCTGTCCAGGTGGTTGATGTGTGAAGTGGTAAAGAGGAGCGGAGGGGACCCCACTGTCAGACAGTCTCACTCCTCGCCCTGGAATCCCGCCTTGAGTGGCCCAGAAATCAGATCTTGTGATCCCCTTGGATAACTTTTCCTGTACCCATCCCCCCTGGCCTACCTCCAGTTAGTTTTTATTTTCAGATGCTTTCTTCTCTGCACCTTCACAGTGACAGCTTTGGTAAGGCCCCTCTTTGGTTTGCTCTTTGCAGTAGTCTCACGGATGGTGGCCTGCTTCCATTTGTTCCCTGCCCTCATGGTTTCTCTATCCCAGACCCTGATGACCTTTCAAACAGAAGGCTCCATGCAACTCTCCTCTCCTAGGACGTTGTCATGGTCTCCATTACTCAGAGGACACAATTGGAATCATCAGTTACACATAAGGGTTTTCAAACACATCTTTCTAGCTCTGTTCCCCCACAACTTTGCAGCATCCCCACTCCTCACTGTCCCAGACAATGTCTCTTCTTTTGACTCAGATGTCTGCTCACAGTTCAACTTCTCTCTCTCTCTCTCTCTCTCTCTCTCTCTCTCTCTCTCTCTCTCAACTTCCCTCATTAGAACGAGTATCCTCATCTAGTACAGTTCCCAAGTATGCAAATGACTTCAAAGTGATGGACTGGGTTTTTAAAAATTTTTTTTTAGGCATCACTGTCCTCAGGTGGTGGGAGTAGGAAGCTCAGCCTTTGCTCCTGGGAGCCGGAATTGAACCTCCATCCCAGTGGGCCGCAGTCCCACGCACAACCACTACGCCACCGGGGCTCAGTCCTATGGACTGTTTCTTCTTAGCACACAAGGACCGATGTCATTTTCCGACACATTGAGATGATTTGCTTGCTTATGGGAATATTCCTTTCAGGCCATCGTTGTTAATCGTTTATTTGAGGCAGGAAACCTTTGATAATTGAATACGCTTCATAAGCATGCTCTTAATTGGTATATTTACATAGGTACAAACCATCAACCTCTTACTGATCACTTTAGAGCAGGGTGTCATCCTTCAAATTCTGTCCGTTTTGCAGTCTCTCACAATAGATGATCCATGGCGGTGGATGAATGTAAATCTCCGTTGCACAAGGTAGAACCCCTAGAGCTGTTGCTTTTCTTCCTGTTTCTAAAACTATTGCCGCCTGATCTGAAGGTGGATCTAAGTTAAACTCTGTAATATTCTAGTTGGTGCCTACATAATTCTCACACACATCTGAGGTCCGCAGTTTAATAGGACAGGTCGTAGGTGGGGTAGGAAGCAGTGTTAAAATCTACATGACAACTGAAAGTGCTGTTGCCAACATCCAGCTGTCATAGGCTGCAATCTCGTGAGTCTGGGAAAGGAGGGTAGGAGAAGTCCAAACTGAAAGCTTTGAGAAGTCTTCTCCAGGCCACCCACGACCACCACCTCCACCACCACCACATCATCATCATCATCATCATCATCATCATCATCATGACCACCTAAGACTCACTACCATGCACAGATGCGGTCACTTCTACAGGATAAGAAAGGAAGTGCAGATCTGTCTTGCCCTTTAAGAGATGCATATCTTGATAAGCGCATTGCTTCAGATACTGGAACGTTTGGACAAAAACATGTTTTTTCATTGGGTCGTGTTGCAGATTGAACTGCTTCCCTTCCAAACACGTGTTACACACCTGACCTCTCTGCCTGTGGTCGCAATCCTGTCTGCAGATAGTTGTTCGTGTCGGGTGGAACTTGAGTCCATCTCTTTTGAGATAGAAAGAGATGGAGTTGGCAAGTCAAAAGCAGAGAAGAAAAAAAAAAGGGGGCTGAGCCCTGGTGATATAAGTGGTTGAGTGTGGGACTGCAGCCCGTGGGCTTGGCAGTTCAAATCCAGTGGTGGCTCCCAGGAGCAGCACTGGGTAGCTCCCACGACTACCAGAGGCAGGGATGCCAAAAAAAAAAAACACAACCAAAAACAGAAGAGGGAAGATACACTTCATGCCACCTAAAGAGCATCAAAGGGCCAAGGAAAGGGGACCTTCCCCCCAGATCCAGCAGAGAGAAGGTCTTCTCCAGCCAGGGTCTAGCATCCAAACTCCCAGCCTCCTACCAGTGAGGAAATAATTCCCTGCTCATGAAAGCCATCAGCTTGGTGATATTTCTCTTACTGCAGCACTGGATAACTAGGACACGTTGTTTTACAGCACAGTGGTAAAATGGATGAAAACCGATTTGTGGCTGTGACCAGCACCAATGCAGCTAAAATATTTAATCTCTATCCAAGGAAAGGAAGAATCGCCATAGGGTCAGATGCTGATATTGTGATTTGGGACCCCAAAGCCACCAGGTAAGCCCGAGTGCGTGTATTCCTTGGCTTCTGCGTGGAGGAGCAGCGCACACTTGCAAAGAGATTGTGCTTTGCCTTCTGCCTGCCATTTCCTCCGACAGGATTTATTTAGCAGGGTGTAAGTATTTCAAACCCATGGACAAGGAGAGAGGTTCCGATGTACAAGCATTCCTTTGTTTTCCTTGGCACAAAGGATCTGAAAGCGGTGCTAGTTACCTTTCCCTGGAAATTGGTATGTCTATAAAGCCAGGAGGAATTTACCACTTCAGTGCTTGGCAGATGCTTGGGTTTTCGTGGGGGAGCAGTACAGAGCAGTGGAGAGAAGAAGAGGCTTAGTTTGGAGAGGGCTGAATGGAGAGCTTGAAATAATTACGCCCTTTAAAAAAAGAAAAAAGCTTTCAGAGAGAAAAATGCTAGCACAAAGGATGCCACTCAGAGTTAGCCAAAATTTCCAGTTGATTTCATCTGGAGCCTATCATTTCCCCATAGACGCCAGCTTTTTGTTTCCAATTTCCATAATTCTGTGTTCATATTGCAGGTTTGGCAAATGCCACCAGCTCAGAGAGGCATTCAATAGAGGCTGAAGCTCTGCTGATTTCTCTTTCTCGGGTGTTAGCCCAGGTGACACTGGCACCGGGTTTGTGTTTTCTATAAATGTTACAATTATCTTGGATGCAACTCCACGAACTTTCATGTTCGTGTGTGTTTGTGTAAACAGAAACAGTATGTGGCCCCGTGCTTGTATTTTAAGGCCTCTATTAAAGATGTATTAGGTACTGCACTATAGTTTACCATAAGGATGCTAATTCTTCAAAGATCTCATTTCCGTTGTAGTGCTATGGGGCTTCCTTGGGGGTGGGGGTGGGGGGGTGGGGGGGGAGTGGAGAAGACGGTTCGAGAAGCACAGTGATCCTAAAGGCGAGTCCCAGATACTCTCCATCGATCACAGTTGCTTTTTTGTGGTTGACATTCTCCTCTGGGCAACTATTGTTCCCATCAGAGGAGCAGTTCACACAACCGACAAGCTGTGATCATGGCAAGTAGCCTTTAGCGAATACTTAAGCATATCACTTCAAGGCTGGTTTTCAGTCCGTTTACCTTCAGTTGTGTTGTCTAGAGAAGCAAAACTATTGAAGCGTATAGGTGTCTATGCCAAGAGAAGTTTATATCAAGAAAACGGCTCACACGGCAGGCAAGTGCGTGTTGCAGATGTCAGAGTGGAGGCTTCTCTTGACATGCGTAGGCCATAGGGGCTGAAGAACTCAAGCTTGGCAAGTCAGGTGTCAGATAAGAAGGAAACACCTTCTAGGAGCATTGGACAGTAAGGCAGCCAACTGGCTCAAATCGAAAGAACCAGAGGCCAGAGGGCAAGCCAGGATACAAACCCAGCAAAAAACATGCAAGCTTTCCCATAGTATCCACTTATATTGGAAGCAGGTCGCATTTCCGATGAAATGTCCTTTCAGTTGAACAGCTGTTCATGGTAAATCTTATGTTCATCCGAGTAGACTAGAGAAACAAATCTAGGGAGACACTCGTGTATATAATCTATCAAAGAGTAATTAGATACTAAGAAAACATCCCAGCCCAATCCAGATCAAGTCCATAAGTCAGATATTAGCACATATGTCTGAGGCCAGTCTATAAATTCTTCTTCAAACTCACACAGCCATACAATAATGCCAAATACAGGAAGATCACTGGCCAGTGGGTGGGAAGGCTTGTGGAAGCAGTTCAGTATTGGTGTGGGTCTCCTTGTGACTCCTTCAGTTCTAGGGCTCTAGCGTCATCTGGCTTGTCATCAGGAATGTCTGGCAGTGAGTGTGTGTCCTGCCTTCAGGGAGGAATACTGGTGTTCCCAGAATCCTCAGGAGAAGGCCATGTCCACACAGAGACCTCACTTGCTATGACCTGATTGACAGGCTAGACTCTATCCCTTCTCAAATCGACAGGAGATTATGTAACCATCACAGATTTCATTATGGAGATGATTGTATTATGTTTGATTTCATCTTGGATGATTACTATGTCTTAACTGCTAAGCCACAGATAATTCTGACCCAGCCAAGTTAACATAAAGATCTTAGCCATTGGGGTTGTGCCCTCAGACCCTTTTACTGGCCTGCTCCATGCCATCATGCTGCTTTCACATCCTGGAACACCGAGTTTACGTTTGGTCCCTCTTTGCCTGTGGAGATGTAAACAATACGCTCCCCTTGGGTGGGTTAGTAGCCCATTCCCTCTCTACGCATCACCATCTCCCCCTCCCCCAGCCGCCTGTTCCCCCCAGGGGAGTTTGATTTGGAGGACAGCACTGAAGCTGCAGTGTAGGACATGCCTGACCAGAGCACACGAAAACAAATGAAGGGGGAAGAGGAGAGAGTGGAGTGCATCCTGGTCCACTGAGCCTTGAGAATAATATCCCCACTCAGAACAGCCAAACCAAAGAACCATATGGCCGGCCCCACTATGAAACACGGCAGCCCTTGCTGACCCAAGGCTCTATGGGGACATAAATGGAAAAACTGGGTCGGGATTGTACCTTGTCTGACCCCACTACATCATGGCAAAAACACTAAGGGTGTGCAGCAAAGCAAGGAGCTCCTAAGGGAGTGTCACTTACATACTTTGGGGCCAGGGTGTGGCACCCCTTCAGACTCAACCAGGAGACACTCCTAGAGGTCAATGAACAGACCTTGAACTATTTACATATTTTTATTTTATTATTTTTTACATATGTATTTTTTGGACATTGGGTTTTGGATTGTTACTGCTTTATTTTATTTAGTTGCTTCATCTTAGGATGCCTTGTGTTTTTGTACATATTTTCTCTGCAGGTCTACCTAGATAAGATAGGCTGGATGAACAGTCTGGAGGAGAAAACAACTGATGGTTTTGGGAGGACATGAGAGATGGGGAGGTGGGGGAAAGGAGGTGATGATGACCAACCCAGGAATAAGGAAATAACAAGTGGTTCAAAATCGTTGGCAAGGTGGATGTGAAAGGCATGATAGGGATTGACCAAGAGTAATGTAACCGAGAGAAATTACTGAAACCCAATTGAAGGCTGAGCATGATAGTGGGACAAGAGGAAAGTAAAAGGAAATAGAGCAAATAACTGGGGGTGGGGATGGGATGGTAAAAGACATTTATAGAGGTCTAAATGCAGGCATGTGTATAGGTGAATAAATTTATATATGATGATGGGGAAATGGATCTAGCTGCATATACTTAAAGGGTCAGTATTAAGACAATAGTAGATGGACATTGGACCTCCACTAAGTACTTCCTCAGTGCAAGAATACTTTGTTCTATTAAATTGGCATTCCATGATGTTCACCTTCCCGACACAAGCACGGAAGACAAATGTGTACACAAGCAAAAGTGGTGAAGAAAGCTGATGGTGCCCAGCTATCAAAAGATATAGCATCTGGGATGTTAAAGGCTTGAAAGTAAACAAGCAGCCATGTAACTCAGAAGCAACAAGGTCCACATGGAAGAAGCACACCTGCCTGTGTGTCCACAAGGTGTTGAAGGGATCAGGCATCAGGCATCAAAGAACTAAAAATGTATATCATTATAAATGAGCAGAGTATAGATTGGGGACCCAAAGCCCATCAATAGGTTAAGCGCCATCCCCTTACAGAGGGGTCGCAGGGAGGAGACAAGCCAGTCAAGGTACAGTGTAGCAACTCCCAACCACTGTCATGATCCCAATTCTACCTTCCAAATCCAGCTAGACCAGGAAATGTACACTGGGAAGGATAGGAAGCAGAAACATGGAGAATTCAGGACCAATGATCCCTTCAGGACCAGTAGTGAGAGTGGTGATGTAGGGAGGGTGGAGTAGAAAGGGGAAACCAATTGCAGGGACCTACATATAACCTCCTCCCTGGGGTATGGACAACAGGGAAGTAGGTGAAGGCACACATCAGACTATACAAATATGACAAAATAATGATAATTTGTATATTATTAAGGGTTCATGAGGGACACCATGCAATGCAGTAAATGATGCTCCGAGCCTCCAATGCACATAAACATCCTACATTAGCAGATAGACACATCTCGCATACACAAGTAACTGTTGCCCACTGAAGGTTTAGACAGCGACGTGTAAAGTGGTCTGTGTCATTTCTCCTCTTCCTGGCCTCGCCCTTTCATCATAAGAAAGGAAACTGAACAAAATGCCACATGGGCAGCTTCACCGTGAGGAAAACTGGTGCTCAGAAAGATCATGCGAGACGAGGCTCGGATTTGAAGAAGCCCTGGTCAGCTGTCTGAAGCGGCGAGTTGTTCCTCAAGAGAAAGATGGGGCTTTCTACTTCCAAAAAGAGTTACAGTGTTGGGACCGCCCCGGGGGGGCCCGTTCTCCCCGGTCTTCCAGGGTCACTGTGAGTTAGCAATGACTCGTGTGGTGCCGGGGCGCACTCGCTGGGCGGCTAACTGCAAGATCAGCAGTTTGAACACTCCAGCCCTCCCTGGAAGAAAGCGGAGGCAGTCTGCTCTGATACAGGCTGACAGTCCCAGACGCCTCGGGAGTTGTTCGCCTCTGTCCTCTGGCGTCAGTGTGGAGAGGAATCGACTCAGGCACTGTGGGAGCCGTGAACTGAGCCTGCACTACTGGAAGAACTTTCTGGCTTCTCATTCCCTACAGAGAGCCCAGTGGTGTCGTCTCTGTGGATGGCCAACAACTAGGGGCTGTTGTGTTGGCACCAGATGGGCTTTTTTTTTGGGGGGGGGGATCACTGCTCTCTGGTGGTGGGAGTAGGAGGCCCAGCCCCACTGCTGGAATTGAACCTCCGTCCCAGTGGGCCACAGTCCCGCGCACAACCACTCCGCCACTGGGGCTCAGCCCTCAGATGGGCTTTTGAAATGAATTGTGACTTCCAAAGATTACCTTAGAAGAGCGCTTCTCAACCTGTGGGTCGCAACCCCGCTGGGGGTCGAACAGCCTCTCACAGGGGTCACCCAATTCACAGCAGTTGCGTGATGCAATAAAATAATGTTATGGTTGGGGGTCACCTCCATAAGAAGAGCTGTAGGGAAAGGTCGCGGCAGTAGGAAGGTGGAGAACCACTGCCTTAGAAAACCGAAGAGACGTACCCGACAGGCAGACACCTTATCACGTGGAAGAAAAACCCGGATGCAAACAATGTTTTGCCTCGTCTGATCGGGGGACATCATGACACAAGGATACGAGTTAGCGTCGTTTGCATCTTGCAGCACGCTCGGTGGTGTTTGAAAATGCTGAGGTGTCCAACACGCGACCTGGACGAGGGAAGGCACGTCTCAGCACCGTATGACAATGAGAAAACAGAATCGCCTGCCTGAGAGACTTTGTCGGCTCAGCTGCCTGGGGGAGAGGAAGGATCCGGATACCCCCCAGCAAAGCAGAGCATCTTTCCATGCTCTTGACTGCTCTCCTCTGTGTACCACACATTTCTTCTGTCCACCTGGCGGGCCAGGTACGACACACCTTTCTGTTTGTCTTGGACTTGGTCCCCTAGGATCTCGCATCAAAAATGGAGAGGCAGAAACGCCGCTGGATGGGCCATGTAGCCATGCAGCCCGTGCAGAGACCAAGCGCCTATTCTAAGCTGCTGCTGCTGCTGCCCCCAGCTTCTCGGTCTGCAGACTCGCCAGGGCCGTGTTAATTTCTGAGCATGGCATCGGCTCGGGTCTAAAGCATTGTCTTGCTAAGACAACTGGACAAAGAAATGACTTGAACTTAAGGTTGGGAATAGTTCACTTGCTTTATTTACCACATACCGCTGCTGGGAGGATATTTATAGACTGTGCGTATGTCTCTTTGAGTCATGTTTTTAGACTATAAATGTAGCCGACTCTGTGTCTTACAAGTTTTAGCACCTGATTTCGACAACAGCTTAATACTTCTTTCGCTATTCAGCTGCTTCAGAGCAGAGCATACAGATATAGTTAAAAGGAGAGGAAAAAGTCTGCATTACCCGTTTCTAGTCTAAGAATAACTGACTTAAGGTCAAACAGAAAGGCTCCCTGTGCATCTACTCTAATCTCTGTCTCTCCCAGCAAGCAGGACTTGGGTGTTTCTTGTGCAGCGACCTTCCCTGGCTCCATACCATGGTAAATCATGTGGGACCCAGTGCCCCTGAGTCACTTCTGACTCTGAGAGGACCCTACCAGGCAGGGTAGAACTGCCCCCCTGCATTTCTGAGAGTATAAGTCTTTAGAGGAGTTGAGAGCCCCCTCTGTCTCCTTATATGGTGTGATGACCGAATATGTACATTTTTATATATATGCCTTTTGGGATAAAGGTAAATATTTGGCATTGAGTAATGCTGCTTCCTTCCTATAGGTTTGCTTATTGTTGACATTGTGGCATCAAGCATAATGAAAACAACCCCAAGACTCAGAGCCCGAAAGTAGCAGGTTCTGATCCCAGCTCCACCACTGCTGAGCTGCCTATCCAACAGGCTACTGGAAGTCTCTGACCTTTCACTCTGTCATATATTGAATGAGAGGTTGATAACCGGCCTGCCTGCCTCTGGCCAGTTACTCCTAGGGCGAAGGTGAGGCTCCCTGTTCCTGCTGCGTAATGATGAGGGGGCAGTTCCCTTTGTCCTGGAGGGTTTCTGTGACTTAGAATGGACCTGGGTTGGGGGTGGGGGCGTCCTTTGCCTGACTTTGGCCATATGATCTGCTGTCAATTTGAGACCTCTGTGTGAAGGGGTGGAGTTCAGCCTGTCAGGTCACAGCTGATCATCTCATTGGAAGGCGCTAAGGAGATATATAGCTCGCTGGAGGCAGGGCACGGGCTCATTCCCAGAGAAAATTTTTTACTGACAAGATACATGGAACTGTGCTGATGGCAGCAAGAGCCCTGGAGCTGGAGGAGCCACATGGAGCCTCCTGCCAGTGCTGAGGTGCTTACAGTGCCACTGGGCCCACAAGGCTGTCTACCCACTGGCCTGTGATTTTCCTGCATTCGGCATCATTGCATGGGTTTTGTGCATCTGAAAAGGACTTTATAGATTGATGTTGGACAGATGAACCGATATTGGACATAAGGACTTGATCTGGGCCTGGGATGTTTTCTCAATCTCCAATTGCTCTTATAGATAAAGCTCCTTCTTAGACACCTATGAGTGTCTCTGAACTCGTTTCTCTAATCCGCCAGGACTAACACATGTTATTAAGAGAGACCAGTCCCTGGAGTAGGACATCATTCCTTGATAAAGTAAGCCAGTGAAAAAGAGGAAGACCTTCCATGAGATGGATTGACAAGGTGGTCACAGTAATAGGCTGAAACTTAACAGCCGTGGTGCGGACGGCATGGCCCGAGCAGTTTTTTGCCCCATAAGGTCATTATGCATTGGAAAGGAGTCAGCAGCACTTAACCACAACCACAGTTCAGGTGGCAGCCTGATTGGCAGTAGTCTCATTTTTAAGGAGTCCCTGGGTGGCACAAGTTGGTGAGCACTCGACTGTTAGCCAAAAAGGTTAGCTGTTCAAATCCATCCAGAAGTGCCTCTGAAGAAAGGCCTGGTGATCCATGTCGGAAACTTCACAGCCTTTGAAAACTGTGGGGCACAGCTTTACTTTGGACCACAGGGGAGGACACTCTTGGCACCTGGGTTCATTTTTTGGCTGTGTGTGTCTGCAGTTTTATTCCATTTGTAAGTTATCTCATTCGTCTTCCCTGTGGTGATCAGGGAGACAGGTGGTTCCGGGAGGCGTCTGTTCTTTTGACCCTTAGACCCTTGTCAAAAAGAGGTATTTTTGGATCAGCTTTTTTGGAAAATGGAGATACAGCAGCTTTCCCTGGCAGGATGTACTGGAAGGATCACGCCTCCTCTGGGTTTCTTTGACTTATTCTAGACCTTTCTTCTCTGGCCCTTCTATTTAAGGATTGTCTTTCAGCCACCACCCCAGAAGCTGTTCGTGCATTATCGTGATTCATCTTCTTCAAAGTGCAAATTGCAGGAGGTGGGAACAAGGCGGCACAGGTCGGTTCAAGAAACAGCTTCATAGAGCCATGGATTCTAAGGAATACTTTTGAACGAAGAGGCAGTGCCTTTAGGAAGGTTTATGTTAAAGCATAGAGGTTGTTCTAGAACAACTTGTGTTCTGCTTCCACCTCTGGGTCCACCATGGCGTCCGCCTTCTCAGTCCTTGGCCTGGTGATCATGAGTGGGTGGTGGTTCTGGGTCACAGTCGGTGCTGATACCTCCACTTGGGCTTTTTCCTGGTGCATAACCATCATGTCAGCCGCCTCGTGCTCCCCGGATGACACCTCTCCATTGTGCTGAGCCATCACCCCTACCCTGGGGTGCCCTGCTTCTTCCCACCCGACTGTCCCAGTTCTTCTCAATTCTGTAGAACCCAGCCAATTCGGATCGAATTCATTTCACCATCACCATTATACCACAGTCCTTATTCAGTTGACTTTCCCCCTCAACAACCTTCATGTACAGTTCATTAAAAAAAAATACACAGGACAGTGCGCTAGTCAGGGTAGACTAGAGAAACAAATTCATAAGCATATAAGGTTTAAATACAAGAGGAATGGAACATTGAGAAAACATCCCAACCCAATCCAGTTCAAGTCCATAAGTTCAATATTAACCCATGTGTCCGATACCAATCCAGAAAGCCTCTTCAGACTCACAAACCACATGGAATGACGCCAGGACAATCACAGGCCAATGGGTGCAGAGCCTTGTGTATCCAGTGGTGGTAGAAGCATCTTAGCATTGGCGGCGTCTCTTCATGGTTCCTCCAGTTTCCAGGGCTCAGGGTCTCTCAACCTGCTGCCATTTGAATGCTCAGTAGAGCATCTCCAAGAGACTGAGTTAGCTGTAAGTCTCTCAACTCCAAAGGGGTCATACAGTCAGACTTCCCAGAATTCTCAGGAGAAAATCATGCCCACACAGGTCTCATTGACTCTCTCAAGATTGACAGACTAGACTCCACCCTACACTCCCAGTCATGGAATTGACGCCAGAGTACATGACTGCCACACTCAGTGAGCAACAAAGCCATTCAGAGCTTGCCCCTCCTTGTCATCGGGTCCCTTGGCGTCACTCCAAGTCAAAGATGCTGTGCTCACTGGAAAAAAACATGGCTGCAGTCACTGTGTCAACCCATCTCGCTGAGCTTCGTGCTCTTGTTGCTCCCCTGTACGTTACCAAACTCGATGGCCCGAGATTGGCTGCACGTGTCTTCAAGAGAGAATTGTCTGTGGTACTTTCAGTGTTCTTTACTAACACCATAGTTCAAATGTGTCCCGTGGCCTTTCTTATGTACTGTCTAGCATTCACAGAGCATGTGAGGTGAGTGAAAATACCTTCACTTGGGTCGGGCCACACCAAGGTCCTCCCACACTTTTTACACGCCTGTCTTTTAATAGAGCTGGTAGTTGGAGCACACCAGGAAGCACGGCCCCACAATTTCCCTAAGAAGGTTTCCCTAAAGGCTAAGTTTAACAAGAGCCATTGCACAGTTGGCAAGTCATATTATCGTCAGTGAGAGCAACATGCACTTCCGTCTATGCCCTGAAGGGGGCGCCCACGGCCCGCACACAGTTCTTGGCTCCAACCAGGCCTTTGGGGCAGCTGGTTATGCAAGCGCTTGGAGAAGGGATGAGTTTGCTAATGATTCTCAGCCTCACGGTACATAGATGCTTCCCTTTTACTTTGTTCCTTGTTCCTTATTAATGGCACATGGAAGTAGGTCTGCATGCACCACTGCCTCTCACCTTCATAACGGACTGCGTGAGAGATGCGGAAAGAAATCGGGGCCCAAAGAATCAGTGCATCCCCCTGCTGCTCCCCCACCCTGGTAAAAAGCCAGAGGATACCACGTGAGGAACTGGCTGGCTAGTGGTGGGTGGGAAGCAGGAAGTGGGAGTGGGTGTCTGTTGAGAAGGCTTGGACATCCTGGTGACAGATTACTAAGACATGACTAGCCTGTAAAAAGTCCCTGGGAAAACCGGCTGCCATCACTCGTTTGTGTCGTTGCAAAATAAAAGCAAGCCTGACTGGGTGCCTAGGAAGAAGCTTTCACCTTTTTCGGAAGTAAACAGAGCCTGCCACCTTCCGCAGGACCGCAGAGCCTGGCTGCATGGCTCTCCCTCCGCACACACCCCCCCCCCCCCCCCCCCAACCAGCACCTCCTGGGGCTCTCGGGACACCTTCCCCCATGGACAGGCTGGATCCGATCGCTGCGGCAGTTCAGTGGGAGGCACGAAGAAATCCTTGGAGGGGGGAACCTGTGGACAGAGCCGAGAAGCCTGTGATCCAAACCAGGCCTGCCAACTCGTTAAAAAATTTATGAGGGGGAATGGCATGTACGTGCGTGTTGCAGGCGCATAACAGTAGCTGTAACTTATGTTCCAGCCCCTGCAGGCCGTCCTATGAGCGTCAGTTCTTAGGCATTCATTAACTAGCACTTAGTTACTATGGTAACTGTTCCTTTTCAGTATTTATGAGCTACAGGCCATCTCAGAAGCGCGGGTGCGGGAACACATGGCTGACGCAGTATGTGCACTGGTACATTTAATGAAGACTCCTCGCAGCCGTGCGTTCTGCAGAGCTGGTGTATCTTGCTCGCGGTGACTGTAGTTTATTAGCATGATGAGTTTTTCCGCTCCGCTTTCTCAGGCTCTGACCTTGAACACACCATTCTCCAAGCCATGGTGCCAGCCTTCCAACCTACTTCCCTGCCTCTTCCTCATTGGAGATGGAGACGGATGGGTTAACTCCCTATTCAGCCAAGAGTAACGAGTGGCGGCTTCTGGATGTGACCCTCTGGGTCGTGGAAGGGGCCTTGGGTTCGAAATAAGGCCAGAGAAGGAGGACTCGGTTCATCCTCGGGTAGTGGGGCTGGGAGCTGTGGGGGAAGATAAGAAGCAGGCGTGGGATGCCCTTCCGTCGATGGCCGCCATGATGGCTGATGGTGATGGTTGTACTACCCTGTAGAGAAGTCTCTGTAAAAGGAGTTGTTACGGCACCGTCCCCGGAAAGCTGGCATCGTGCATCATCCGACCTGCGCACACTGGTGGAATCCCTGGTCTGGTGGGTACCGGCTCAGGCCAATTCTAGCACCGCGTCCAACCAACTGACTCGGGGTTTCCGAGGCTGCAGGCTGCCACGCCGCTCTCCGGCTGGGTTTCCGCCCAACCCATCTTGCCATTGGCAGCGGAGCGCTTAACCACTGTGCCCCCAGGGCTCCCGCTGCACAAGCGCACTAAAGTTCTGCTCACAAGGGTCAGCTGACCTTCTGGCAACACGTGCGCATCCATAGACAGATGAGCAGGCAGAGCGAAGGACTTTTATATTGCCCGTTTGTGAAAGCACGTCTAAGCAGCTCCACTTCCATTCCCCAAACCCCACACCTGTGCCAGGCGCATTGTGAGGAGAGGACGTCACGGACGCTGGCATTTTCCTGGGTCGGGGATGGAACCGACCATGGTTGGTGACCATATTGTCTTCCTGGGGGCCTGCGACGTCAGGTGAGGTGGTCCGGGGACCGCGGCACACCCCACATCTTAATGGCTGCAGTCCTATCACGGGGTCCAGTTTCTGGTAGATGATGGCAAAGGCTTCAGAAATAGACATCTTGAATGATTTCACCCAGAATCTCACTTGCCTTCCAGGTGTGGTAGGAGCAATTCCACAGCGAAGGGCTTTCGGGCTCAAAGCCTCATCTGCTGCTTCCTAGCAGGGTGGGGCCTTGGGAACCAGTGTTTCTTTGAAGGGGTTTGTTAGTAAGTTGGGCTGATGAGACGTATGCTGTAGTATTGTTGTGGGTGCTGAAGCTAAGGTATGTAAGATGCTTGGTACATAACTAATGTCCAATCCTGCTGGGCACCTAGTCAGTGGGGGTGGGGGCGGGAGGTAGAGACCAGTGAGTGGTCAGTAAGGGTAGGCGGTCAGTTTGCCAAATTAGTGGGACCTAATTATGTTCAGCGATAGTTGAGATTTTGAAGTCCATCACTAAAGTCCATTGCCAGTGGAACCAAAAGATTCTCCAACTCTCTTCTCACATACAGAGCCCATCTTCCAGGCTTCTGGAACACCTCCAGGTTTCACCAAGAAGAACCACAATTGAGATGTTTGTGGGATTCTTTGAGCTAAGGGCTCCTGATCAAATCAGAATTCATAAATGTGCTAGAACTGCCACCTTCCTCCTATGATTGGCCATGAATCTGTTCAAACAAACCACCAAAGATTCATTTCCTGGCTTTCAGGAGACATTGACTTAAAAAAAAGCAAAACAAACACCTGCCTATACCTAGAAAAGCTAGCTAGCTTTGCCGAAGACAAGTAGGTAACGATTTGTTATGGGGTTTTTGATTTCATCATGTTCTTATGCAACTGAACCTTTCAAGTGAACTAGATTTCCGGACACTTCTCTACTAATAGCTGTACCCATCGCTCCCCAAATTATAAAAGGAAAACAGCTTAGCGATGGATCACAGTAACCCATTCTATCATGGATCATTTATTTGCCTGTTCGCAAAGTAAGCGCTGTGTATTTTAAGCGTTCAGAATTGTGCAGAAGAAAAGCACCAAGAGAAGGGGGTTTTGTGAAAAGCTTTTCTAGCTCAACACTTACTGTATTTTTCCTCACTAGATGTACGTATGTCTGTGCGGGTTTGTGTGTGTGTGTGTGTGTGTGTGTGATTCACACAGCAAACGAAAGCCAAGTTCAGTGTCATCGACCCACTGCTAATTCACGGTGACCCTATTGGACAGGGTTGAGCTGTCTCTCTATGTCTCCAACCTGGTAGCCCTTTACCTTTACTAGGAAAGTCCTGTCTTTCTTCTGCAGAAAAGCAGGAAATTTTGAGCCGTGGACCTAGCAGGGCTCAGCTGAAAGTGTAACCACTACCCCCACCAGGGCTCCATGCAAAACATACATATGCAAAACATACATATGTGTATATATTTTCCCTATGACATAGGCATTTGCTGTCTTATTCAGAACCATATCTCTGGATTTCAAAACAGTGCGAGGTACCTCACAGGACTCGTTAATTATTTGTAAAGGAATAAAGCAGATCCTACTGGTCTTGGGCTGGTGAACAAATAAGTACAATAATAAATAATCATGTGTTATTTACACATTGTGCTGAAGCTTTGTTTATCTGACCCTGAGAACTGGTTTAAAATCTTCAGTTTTACCATTTTACCCTTTGAGTGTGAAAACAATAAAACAGGCATTTGTCAGTTCTTCCTTCTGAGACAGATGCAATTCAGACTTGGTAGTCAGCATCGCTATTCCTGGCCAACTGTGTGTTGGGTGCCTTCATAGGGGACCTGCTTGGTGGCCCCAAACTCATCTTTCATTCTGACCAGTGATTTTCAAACAAGCAAATGAATCATGGGCTCTTGGTTATGAAGGAAACCAAGGACAGAGTGACATTGACTCTGGTACCTGAAAAGAATCTCAGAGTTCTTAGTTCCTTCATGTACAACAAAGGGCTGTAGCCTTTTACAAAAAGGATTTTGGTGGAATCTTCCATTAAAAAGAGAGAGAGAGAGAGCTAATACAAAGATCTAAAGTACAAAGCAACTTTTGAGAAGGATGAGGTCAACATATGCTTGACACAATAGATGCATGTATGGATTGTGATAAGAATTGTACGAGCCTCCAATAAAATGATTATTTTAAAAAAATCATCTCCTGTCTTCAAAAGAATGTCACACTTGGTGGGGAACTGAACAATTCAGGGGAGCTAATGGCCCAAACAAAATCTCAAGGGGATTGCTTTAAACTAATGTATCTTTCATTTACAACAGAGGCTCTCCACAAAGTCAGCATCAGGGCAGTGTGTTAGCACTGCAAATTCTCTGGCTCAGAGGCTGGCCTGTGGCATCGGAAATCTAGGGGTGGGGTCCATCAATCTGTTTTAACCAGCCCTTACAATAAATTGTAATTGATGGATGTTCAAGTTCTGGAAGCACTCTTTCAAGTCATTGAATTGAGTAAGACTTTGGAGCTCATAAAATCCTTTCATGCTCCCCACTTCAGCCCCAGTACATCCACCTGGTTACTATTAGTGTTGGGGAACCTTCTATTTTGCCAAACAGGTCAGTCCATTCTGGGGTTGTTGCAACATTATACCTTTGGTTGAATTAAAATGATTGCCTTCTACTGAACATAATCCACCGGTGCGGGTAGTAAAGCTGTGGGCTGGGACCTGTGGCTGCTAGCCACTAGGCTAGTGGTTCAAATCCATCAGAAACTCTGCAGAAGAGGAGACTGTGATCCCATACAACTTACTGTCCTGGAAACCCTATGAGTCTGAATCCACTCCGTGACAGAGGGCAAGGTGACACACACTATCATTTCCATCTTGTAGGACAGGCCTTTCGTTCATTCATTGCTCAGAAACCGTGAGCAAAAACTGATCCCAGTGAGCACCCCATCTCCAGGAGGGATTTCCATATCCTTCAAATAATCCTTAGGACACTGATTAGTCACTTCCTGATGGCCAATCACCTCTTTCCTTGTTCCTGCTGTTGACAACCTTTGTCTGTGCCTGACAAACATCTGAGTCTTAGGCCTGGACAGGATGCCCTCTGCAAGATCGTCAGTGCAGAGACAGGCCTGAATGGTGTGTTTGGGAACTAAATGCAGCCTGAATTTTTATTAGTAAGTGCCTAGTGAAATATCCCCAAACAGATGTTTGCATGCGGTTCTATCTCAGATTACCTCTATTCAGTCAATAGTTTTGAAAAACTTGGCGTTGAAATGATGTCTTTTCTTAGAGATCTATGTAAAGGCAACAACAGATGATAGTAAATGGTTGTTTTTTTCCATCACACCTTTAAGTCTTCTGGAGCACAGTTATTTTATAATACCCATAAATGTAATATTTAATAGCAGCAAAAGGTATAAAGAATAATGCAGTTGATATAACCTCAGCCAACAAACAATACCCTGGATTTTGTGTTTATGCCTCCCATGCATTTCTTTGCATGGATGAATGGTCAAGATAAGTATGGAGAACTTTTACTTATTTCTAGCGGTACCTCAATTACACTGTATGTCTATTGTGTCACTTTATCTACATTCTGTCTGTGGGGCTAATTTTGAAATATGTAGGCTTGTTACTTTGGTTTTCATATCTGTATATGATTCTGCTTTAAGAACATGCCATAACTTACATTTGCTAGTGAATATTTAGGTGATTTCCAGTTTTTCCCTATTTCAAACACTAAACATTCTTGTATAGATGTATGAGATTTTTTCTCTCTAGTAGTCACTTAATTCCTGATATATTTTATATGAATTCCTATGAAACTTTTCCCAGTAGAAACATATAACATTCCTTGAGTTTTGTAATGAACTTGAGGCTTTATTTTTGGCCTCTATTATGTTTTATCTTGTCCTATGTTGATTTAGTCAATAATTAAAAACAAAATACCATATCGCTGCCATGTGCAGAGACCATAGTACGTAACTGAGGATAAAGTGATGAAGGCGTTCTTGACACACACCCTCATGAAGCTTCACTGAAGATAAGCGAAGTGTGGTAAAGAAAGCTGGTGGTTTGCCTGGCAATCAGAAAAGACAGCAACCTGGGGTCAGGTTGTCAGAACACAATCAGCCATCCAAGTGGGAGTTAAGTCCACACCAAAGAAGCGCAGCAGCCTCTGTGATCCTAGGACTATAAATAATTAGATCCAAGATCAGAGGAGGGAATTGTATTAGAGTGTAAATTCTGAGCACCCAGTTTGTGGAAAGCTGTGGATGACAGTGAAAGCCAAAATTGCTTTGCAGAGCTCCCAGGTAGACCAAGGCTGCAATGAACTCTCTTGACTTATTGACCAGATAGAGGAACAGTTTTGTCATCAGAGTGTATTGGAGAGTGGATTAATGCAGATAGCTTAAATTTAACACAGCCATTTGCTTTGACCATTTAAAATTTATTCTAGTGTGTATTATATTCTGTTCTCTTTTGAAGCTTACCTGCATTGTATTTTCTAGTTGCTAATGGTTTTTATTCTGTTTCATTTTGTAAGAGTTCTTTTATATGAAATCCAGGATAAGTAAATGTACAGAAACAGTAATTAGATTAGTAGACCCTTAAGAGTATGACAGGGGAGGTAAGGGGTGGGCAGTGGGGGGAACAATGGGAAGCTAATAACGAATACAAAAAAAAGAAAATGATCAAAAATGGATATGATGATTGCACAACTCTTTTTGCCACATTTAAACCATTGAATTCTAATGGACATGAATTATGTGTCAATGAACTAGTTTTACAAAAGTGATGAAGAACCCCAGTTTGGGTCCCAGGTGGCACAGCCAGGGCTGGTAGAACTGTACTGGGTTTTGCTGATGGCTTCAGGCTATTATGTTTTGTATTGTGGTTCTGACCATCCATGCATATTCACTCTCAGTCCCAGGGGGATGCCACTACTCTTAAGGAGCTCTAGATAGATGGGCCAAAACTGAGCCACATAAACAAAACGGTCTAGCCCAGTCACCCTGGCAGGGAGCTCATGTTCATGGGGGAAGAAGTAGACTCAACTCACACCCACTCTCTCTCGCCTATGTGCTCACCTGGGGGCTTGAAATAGAGAACTTGGTTAGCTAGCCATTGACTCATGCATTTCTTATGCAGAGACATATAAACTATTCCCTATGATCAGGACCTCTGGTTGTAGCCGCATCTGTTTCTCACAGGCATATACATTGGCTCTTGATTTTCCTACTAAGCAGGAAAAAAACCACACTTAAGCACACACATAGCCCTGGTGGTTTCGTGGGTTGGGTGTGGGGCTGCTGTCTACAAGGTCAGCAGTTTGAATCCACCAGCCACCCTCAGGAGAAAGTTGAGGCTCAGAAATCCTGGGGAACGGTTCTATTCTGTTTTAGAGTACTGGATTTGTCTCTGTGGCAGTGAGGGATACACACACGCACACACACACACACACGTATATCTTTTATCAAACCCACAACACTTCACCTTTAGATTTTACGTTTAGGGAAAACAGATGGATTTTTACTTCTGAAGAATGGATATCATATGCCAAGTTTTTCTGTTCAGTCAAAATTCTTATTAGTTGTACATTATATGATTTCTTTTTTCAGAAATATTTTTATGGTTAACTTTTTATGACTGTTCCCACTGTCTGAAAAGTCATAGGAAATGACATGGCTTTCACTGTCCTTGAAGTATACCCCCCCACCTCATTCCTCTGGTCACTGAGGCCCTGAGATAACCCATTTGCCTTGAGAAGGCCTGCACTGAGCAGTGGGCTCAGTGGGAGTCCACTGCTTGCCAGGTAGACCAGGCTCAGCCTTTCTCAGTGTCCCAGGGCAAACTGACTGCACTTTCTGCCCTCAGGTATACATGTGTGCTTGGTCTCATGCAGGGAAGGTCCCAACACAGCTGCCGGAGCTTCTGGGCATCAGTTCTTAGAACACCGGCAAGCTGAGGCCTTTTTGAGTCGGAAGGTTTCATTCCCCTGCACACCCTTGCCCGAGCTTGACCCGTGACAGCCAGAGGGAACTCTGGAAGGAGAGGTGGGAGTGTGAGGTTTATGCTGCAGCTTGCAGCTGGAGCTCCCTTGAACCTATTGCCTAATTCATTATTATTATTATTTGGGGTCTAAATTGGTTTCTCTTGGGTGGATCAATAATGCTTTCTATGCTGAGATGACTTTACCTGAAGAAAAATGTCCATCCGTTTGCTGAACTTGCCTTCAGTCCTGTAATGAGGCCTGCAAATTCCGTGGTCCGGGAAAGGCCTTCCCCAAATGTGCCCAGGAGGCAAGCAGACTGGCTAGAGGCTGCTCCATGTATCAGCCCTTCTGTAGTCAGAGTATGGTTTTGGTACAGGGCTATTTGCACATGCATGCTCTGGTCATATGCTAATCTGATAGTTTCCCTTTTTCTTCTTTCTTCATGGGGAGCCCTTTCTTCCTCATTTCCTCTATGCCTTTTTGCCATTTTTGGATTATTCTTTGCTTCTTTAAAAATGTCATAAAGGTTTTCTTTTTAAATCATTGGGGGGGGGGGCCCTCTTACAGCTTTTACAACATTCCAGGCATCAATTGTTTCAAGCATATTTGTACATAGGCTGTCATCATCACTTTCTAAACATTTCCTTTCTATTTGAGCCCTTGATAGCAGCTCCTCTTTTTCCCCTTCCTCCCTCCAACTCCCCTCATGACCCTTTTGTAAATCATAAATTATCATTGTTTTCGTGTCTTTCACCGACTGTTGTCTCCCTTCACCCTGGGATTATGGCCAGGGTGTTGCTCCCTGGGTCCGGCGGGGGTTATGCATTGATCATTGCACTCAATTGCCCTAGCTCCCCACCTCCTCTCACCTTCTCGCTACCCTTCTGATAGGGCTACTCTCAATTCTGTCCCAGAGGTTTATATGACCTGGGTTCCGTGTATCCTGAGTTCTTGCCTGTACCAGTGTGCATGCTCCGGTCTAGCCAGAACTGAAAGGAAGGACTGGGGTCATCCTAGTGGGGGGTAAGGACGCCTCAGAGAACCAGAGCAATGTTTCGTGTTTCCTCAACACCGTAGTGTTGACTCAGGTTGACTCAGCCCTTCCTTGTGACCCTTCTGTGAGGGGATGTCCTGTTGTCTACAGAGGGGTTTGGGGGTCTCTGCTCTGATACCCCTCATTCTCAACAATATATTTGTTTGTTTGTTTGTTTGTTTGTTTGGGGTCTTCTGGTGCCTGTTCTCTGATTTCCTTGACACCTCGTGATCTCATGGTGTGCTTCTTCCTCGTGGGCTGTTGCTTCTCTGCTAGATGGTTTTCTTTCTAAGTTTCTGTGACAATATTTGCTGCTTGGACTCCCCCCATCCCTGCCCCCACTGTGATTCTGCCTTCTTCTTAGCATCAGGCAGTCAGTAGTCATATTTTGTCCACAGTTTTATTCACCTACCAGCCAT
Organism: Nesogale talazaci; assembly: GCA_004026705.1. NCBI lineage: Eukaryota > Metazoa > Chordata > Mammalia > Afrosoricida > Tenrecidae > Nesogale > Nesogale talazaci. The sequence continues at coordinate 89,860 of PVJH01007731.1, forward strand.
TGAAGGAAAGCTAAGAATCTGGAGGCAGACGAATGAGAAGGCCACTTTGCCATAAGAAAAAAGAAGAAGATGCATTTGTGGGAAACAGGAGGTGAATTCTTCATCAGGTGGTGGTGCCCGAATCAAGTACCCAACTGATCCCCACTTGACAAGCCAGCCTCCTGCCCCAAAGTACTCCTTTATGCATGCTCTGTGGCCTGGAAGTCCATGACTCGGCCTTTTGCCCTGGTCCCCGTGCTGTGGCTGCGGTTTCTCCACAGAAGAAAGGCGTGGTTTTCCACTCCCCTCAAGAGTTACGGTTGTAGCAGCCCCCAGGAGAAGCGCTGCCTTGTTCTATAGGGCTGCCCTGCGTCAGAACGGACCGGAGGGCAGTGAGTGTGTTCATAGAGTTTACTTCTCCCCTGCCTTGGTACTCAGATCCACCAGAATAGGAACGTCGCTTAGTGGAAATAACAAAGACTGTGGCAAGAACGAAGTAATTCCCTGCCCTGCAGGCAGTTGTGAAAATAAGTGGCGCTTGAGGTCCCCATGGAAGCACGGCCAGAGCCATCCCTTACCGGGCTGTCTATTTTGTGGGGAACCGTAGGCTTGGCTGGAAACCTATGTGGCTGTGTGTAATCTGGATTCAGCCACCAGCATCTGTTCCCATCTTCGTGTCTCACTGTTTGTTTCTGTTCTACTCCTATCGCTAATGG